>CAJNDT010001957.1:275000-457500 GCA_905221615.1 Symbiodinium sp. CCMP2592
CATGATTCCCTCTCTTATTGCTGTTCTTACAATACGAACCCTAAACCAAAACCAACCATGATTCCCTATCTGCGCTCTTGACATTGATATTCGTATAATATAAACCCTAGCCGTTAACCCTGAAACTACCCGAAACCTAAACCCCGAACCCTAAATCCGCCATAAATCCTAAACCCACCATAAGCCCTAAAAAAATCCGAAAACCTAAACCCCAAACCCATCCTGTACCCTGAACCCCAAAATCCGGAAACCCAAACCCTAAACACCCTCAACCCTTACGCAAGAACAAAACCCGCCCTAAACCCTAAACCCTGCACTCTAAACCCTACATCCTAAACCACCCTGATAAACCCTAAGCGCTACCGCCGAAAATTCGGGGTACCTTATTTTGAGGTCCTTCTAATAAGGAACCTACTATTTGGGGTACTATATTAGGTTCCCCGATTTTCAAAAACCAAAAACCCTAAACCCCCTTAACCCTAAACCCTAAACCCCCTAAACCCTTAACCCCCTAAACCCTAATCCCCCTAAACCCAAAGACCACAACCACAACCGGCCAAAGGCTGCCGGGGCCGCGGCGGCTGGGGGCGGAGCCTCTTCGGGCACCTCCTCCTCGGCACCTGCCCAAAGGCTCCATGTACCCTTAAAGGGAACTCCAGAAACTTGGAATATGGTTTCAGGGTAGGATACCTTATAATCTACCAGAAAGGGTTTAGGATAATCATATTCCAACTTTCTGGCTTTTACCTGCCCAAAGGCTCCATGTAGGAGTTTCCGAAAATAGGGGACCCTAATATAGTACCCTAGATAGTAGGATCCTTATTATAAGGACCCCAAAATAAGGTACCCCTAATTTTCGGAAACTCCCATGTACCCTTATAGTAGATACTGAAGCCTGAAAGGGTTCCTTTCAGGGTTCCTTTAAAGGGTTCTATAGGGTTTAAGGTATTTATAAGGTAAATAGTACAGTAAACCCCATAAAGTTGGAAACCGGATTAAGGCCAAATAGTGCTGGGATTCCCATACATTACTCTTAAGGATTGAGGCTATTGGGTTTCCAACTTTTGGGCTTCTACTGTAGATACTTAAGCCTGAAAGGGATTCCTAAAAAGGTACATTAAGGCCTAAGTATATACTGTATGGGCACATGGAGCCTTAGGGCTGGGGGGCTTCAGGCGTTGACAAAGTGGCTTCCTTTAAAGGGCTCTTTGATTGGGCTATTAAGGGTACTATAATGGGGCTCCCCTTAAGGGTACTATAGTAGGGTTCCCTTTAAGAGTACTATCACAGGCTTCCCTTCAAGGGGAACGGAACTGTAATGGGGTTAGAGTTTGAGGCTTTGGGTTCAGGGTGTGGGGCTCGGATTTTTGGCTCCCATTGTGTTTCGAGTTTAGGGTTTGGGGCTTTCGGGTTAGGGTTTAGGGTTTAGGGTTTAGGGCTTAGGGTAGAGTTCGGTACCATGAAAGGGATACTTTCCGTCGTTCCTTTCAGCTTTCCTCTAAGCATGTTTGTAAAGGTACTCTAACTCTAAAGGTTCTATACTACGGGATCTCGAAGGATTCCTAATTTGAGGGTCTGTGAGGGCTACACGGAGAGACGCGCTCAATCGCTCGATTTCTGAGTGACGGGCCGACAGTGGCTGTAGCTCCTTCCACGGGGGGAAGAGGAAGAAATCAAGAATCTTGTTGTCAGTGATGTATACGTCCGTCTGTGGAGGGGTGAGGGGGGAGAGTTTGCGGGATAGACTCAAACTTTAAAGTAGATGTTCAGGGCTGGTTGGGGACGTCGGGGTGTTGGCGGTTTTTGGGCTTCGTTTTTAAAGCTTTGCAGGATGGTCTCCCAGGGTAGTCAATTCGGCCTTAAACCTACCCCTCCAATCCAAACCCTAGATCTTGCATTACCTAACCTCCCTGATCCCAAACCTTATCTATCGCAAGGCCTTACAAACCGCAATCCGTTCCTTCTCGGAGATCATCGGCAATCGACTCGGGGCGACAACGTCTCAGTCGTCAGGTTTGGCATATGGGTAGTTGTCAAGATTATGGTTCTTTTTTGGTACCCAAATATTAGGTGCCGTATTATAATAGGGACCCAAACGGGACCATAATTTTGACAATCGCCCATATGGGGATTCGGATAGGGCATTGAAGGTGCATCATGCAGTGTAGGCAGGTTTTGATTGAAGTTACGATTCAGGGGCAACAACTCTGGAACCCAAAACCCTCAGAGTCTGAAAAGGGGAAACCCTAGAACCCTAAGAGACTGAAATCCTAAACACTAAAACCCTGAGCGACTGAAACCTTAAAAGGCTTAAAACCCTAACACCCCAAGCCCTACACCCGCACCACAGGGACCGTCCTTCTGCACCAGCCTCGTGTGGAGGAGGCTCCTCGACCTCACAGCCACCCGCAACAGCCCCCTCAAAAACCTTACTTTTTAGGGCTCCTTCTTGTGATTGCTGCATAGAAGAAGTCCTTCAGAATTTTAGACTCATATAGTTTAAAAGTTTAAGTCGGGACTGTAGGGGTTTAGGGCCGATTCCACGGATGAGGTCGCAGGATGGGGCTTTGCGGGAAGTTTCGGTGCATTTAAACCTTGGGCGGCTTATCCGGCTTCGGGCCTAGATATGTAACGCAGGGGTCGGAATAATTACCAATAGCATCCCCTCAAAGTGCCTTTAGACGGTTATGCGGAAATGTACCCCAAGACCCTCTTCGAATCTAATGCTGGAGAGCCCTGAATTCGGCAGGATTTAGGAATGTTGGCTTTACTCATAGATTCCTTGCAGAAAGACTTCACAGAAAAAGTGTGAAGGACTCGCAAATCCTGACCCGCAGAGCACGCTTTTTTGTCCTGCAATCAATGAGTGTCTCAGAGCTTGGAGGGTGGCGCCTCCCCAAGAGAGTCCAACCTGGACTTACGCAACGTGCTCTGGAAAGGTGAAGGCTGTAGGTGTTCAGGTTACCCAAAGGGTCCAAGTATCATTATGGTATATACGTATAGAGTATTTTGGGGGTCTAAGTATATACGATAATGACACGTGGACCCTTTGGGTTGACGCTTCGGGTTTGGGGTTTCAGATGAGGTTCAGGGTTTCGGCTCATGGATGGGCTTTGTACCTTTACCGGCTCCCACAACGCTACTACAAGGAATCGATCAAGGTCAGAGCTCTGCTCTTGAGTATTAAGGCTTCAGGTTTAGGCTTTCTCGCGGGCTTTCGGCTTAGGGATCTTCGGGTTTTGGGCTGCTTGGGTTGGTGAGTTTGGATTTCCGGGAGACTTGAAACCAATCAAGCAATAATCGGGGCTTAGGGCTAGCGACTCGGGCCTAAATATCGAAGCCTGCCTAGACCCTCCAACTACCCTCAATTAGACCCTAAATGCCCCTGATTTGGGACCATATACCCCTATTTGAGGGTACAAGGAGGGTCCTGGTGAGTCAATAATAATGGTATTTGTCAGGCTCCCTTGGTCTATTTCACATGCAAAACCGAAGCCCAACTCAACATATTGAAGCTTCTATGGTGGTCATGACCGGGTTTCAGATCACGGGTTCTCCTTCGGGGTTAAAGTTCAGGGTGATTTGGGATATAGGTTGGGTACGGCCCCCATACAGTAACAGTCTATAATGGCTACTATTAAGGGCCTTATCTATCTATATTATGAATATTATCCAACTGTTACTGAGTGGGGGGCCGTACCCAAGATATAGGTGCCTTAGAGTTGGACTTTACGGGCTTGTTGCGTTTGCATGCTAGCGACCTAATTAATGAATGTGCTCTTTGGACCCTAGCTAACCCCTCTTTGAAGGGCCGCGTGGGGGTTGCGGATACATGCTTCTCTACATCAGGAGAGTGTTGGATAGTCCCCTTTCATCACGTACGACGTACTTTTTTGGAGATCCTGACGTACTCTTTTGGAGATCCTCAAAAGGGTCACAAGGACTGCTGTAGGGCTTCCGGTGTACAGGTCCTTTGAAATAACCAGTTCAACAGGGTAGCCCCCACATCACATGTGAAACATTGTGCAACTAATCTCAAATCAAAATAGCCAGTTTAAAACACCTACTTGGTCCAGGAACCTTTCCAGAATCAGCTAGAAAACGAACAGCAAAGCTCTCATATAATATAGGGGTCGGAAAATTACGCAGTCATGCTAGTCCTTAGGGCTCCCGATTATAAACATACTCTGAAACAACAAAACCCTTTTACCATCACTCGAGCATCGCATCTCATGGCGAGTTTCGGGTTGCCAGGTGCAGTGTTGACGCTTCCCCTGAAACCTATAAACCCATTGAAGGCTAAGTAGCCAGTCACAACCCTGAACCCCCTAAACCCTAGCCCATTAAATGCCCAGCAGCCAGTGATAAATACCCCAAACCCTGAACCCTATAAACCCAGGGGAACTACATTGGAGGCCATGGGTGAAGCCCAGCAGCCAGTCACAATCCTAAGCCCTTGAGCCCTATCCCCAAGATAGTATAGGTAATTACTGAGGCCACGATATTACATGCCCAGCAGCCAGTCACAAATATGCTTGTTGGCCTCTGCCGCCTTCTCCTGCGCAGGCCCCAAGTAGGTCGATCAAGTGACAGGGGGCTTCGGGGTTAGGGGTTTCCTTAAAAATTTAAAGGGGTTTAGAGGGGAGCTACAATAGGGTTCTATAATGTAAACGGCCTCAATAATTAGAACAGGGATTGGGGGCCCTTAACACTATGATTATAATAAGGAGCCCGCCCCCCCCCAAAAAAAAAATAGTATAGGTCATTACTGAAGCCCTATATTATACAAAATTTGCCACCCCCCCAAATCGGACGTAGAACGTTTATTCTACTACGACATTTCCTTTCCTGTCTGCGGGTGTCAGAGTCTCTCTGTGCACTCGGAAAGCATCCCGTAAGACTCCTTTCGAGCCCCTAATGTAAGGGCCTTAATAATTAGAATAGCGTGCTTAAAAAAGGGCCCCTTAAAGGGTTCTATAAGGGTTTCTAAGCAATTGGAATAGGGTTTTGGGGCCCATCATACTATAATCATATTAAGGACCCCCCCTCCAAACAAATGGCATAGATAATTATTTAGGCCCCTATAGTAAACTCTAAACACTAAACACTACCCTCATAAGAGCCCTCCGGCCTGCAGCACCCAGTGGCCACACTCCTCAATGTGCCGGTGCACGAGCACCGGGATCCAGTCCTCCAGACTCCAAAGAATCGTAGGGACCCTTGCGGGGGTAGGGGACTTTACATCCTTGAAGAAGCCCTACTAGGTCCTTATTATGGGCATTCAGGCCCCGTACTCCCCCTCCCGCTACCCCCGCTAAGGGTCCCTATAAAAGAAAGCATTTGGTTTGTTCGCCGGACAGTTTTCAGCATACGCATTTTTCATCAACATGAGGTTTTGTTTGAACTGGTTTACATGCGAAAGTGTTTAATATAACTGTTTAGACCAAGCTTTGTTTGTTCCGCTCCTTTTTTTTGGCTTGTGCGGTTTTGGGCTTTGAGGGTATATGTGGGTTTTAAAGGGTGCCATAATGCTCCTGCAAGGGGTTTTAATACTGAGATTTGAGAAGTTATGGCTGCCTTTGCGAGGTGGTGGGGTTCGGCTTAGGCTTTCAGACTTACAAGCAAGGCTTTGCGGCTTCGGGTTTACTACATTGAAGCATCGCGGGACTTTGAACGTATGTGATGATAGAGGTCCTACGCGCTCCCAAACCGTAAACACCATGAAGCCAGAACCCCCAAAAGCCCTAAAACCATAGTAAGACCCTATACCCCCGCAAACCCTAGGGGCCTTAATCGGCCTCAATGGTTAGAATAGGGTTTGGGAGCCCGTTATACTCTAATTATAATAAGGACCCAAAATAGCATAGGTAATTATTTAGGCCCCTTCTCTGCATCTTCATAATCGCCTTTATGGTAGCCCTCATAGCAACCCCATTTAAAGGAACCCTATAAAAAAAACTACGTTACTATACACACCCCAAGCCATAGACCCTTGAAGGAAGCCTCAAACCCTAAACCGGTAGACCTATAAATCCCTTATAGTAACCCTTATGGACCCCTTTAAAGGAACCCAAACAAACCCTACTGCACACACCCCAAACCCCAACTCTCCTTCATCTTCAGGGACTCCACCATACTTGCCTTCAGCACTGGGTCCCTCCCAGCGGTGACGATAAGAGCCGGCTGAAGCACCTCCAGGGATGGCTTAATGTACTTGTGGAGGCTTAGTAACTGTTTATTTTACGGAGTTATAAGTGCCATGACCCCAATTAAGGTACTTATAAGTCTACTTACTACCTACGTACTAAGTCCCCCGACCCTCCAAGTAGGAACCTCATTAAGAAACCTTGGGCCTTTATTAGGGTTCTTATATGAATCCTACTATCCCGGGGTTGTAGGCCCAGGGTTTCTTAATCAGGTTCCTACATTATGGGGTATTAGTGTGTTAAGGTGTCATGGTATACGGTTCAGCGTTCAGGGGTTTTGGGGCTTTAGGATTAGGGTGAGTAAGGGTTTAGGGTTAGTGTTTTAAGGCTTCAGGGTTTAAGGGTCTAGGGCTTTGAGATTTCAGGGTTTTAGGTTTAGGGCTTCAGGGTTTCAGGGATTGGGGTTTCAGGGTTTGGGGTTTGCGGGTTTCGGCTTTGAGATCGCTAGAAGGTTAACTTTGATCTGTACAGATCCTATGGGGTTTCACCGGGTTTTATATGGAGTTTGCATTTTTTGGACACATCCTACATGCTTTTTAATGGAGTTTCCCCGGATGGCCGTTAACCTGAGCAATTACAGTACAGTCTCTAGACCCAAAGGGTGCCCTTCTTGGTTTAAAGGGGCTTATAAGGGGAACCCATAAACTACTATTTGCTTAAGAACCCCCCAAAAATAAAAACACTGCATTCCTTATAGTGATAATATAGGGATTATCTTTTTTTTTTGGGGGGGGTTCTTAAGCAAATAGTAGTAAAAGAGGGAATAAGGGCCAACTCGAGGCCCTAGTTCGTATCCGGAATCGTAATCTGCAAGCCCTAGGACGCTAGCTTGAGTGCTTTCGGGTTTAGGGTTTAGGGGTTTAGGGGTTTAGGGTTTTAGGGTTTAGGGTTTAGGGTTTCGCCTCTACAGAGCTGACACTTCAAAGGTACTTAAAAGGATCATGGGACTTAGTAATTACGGTTATTATTAAGGTAAATATACTTATAACCCCAATTAAGGTACTTATAACCATTACTTACTAAGTCCCAAACATCAGGGACTCCAATACAGCCCGAAAGAAGCCCTCGTACGAAAACACCCCAAAAAGACGGGAGCCCTGGTTTTCGGAAAGCCGCAAAAAGACGCTGAGAGACCTTCTGGCCGGCTCTGGAGCACATCCATCTCCAGTTACCTCGTGTTGGCGAGGTTTATGGTTTAGGGTTTCGGGGTTTAGAGTTTGGGTTTTTTTTTTAAAGTGTACTGACCCTTTCTCCGCATGAGTTTGGGGGTTTAGGGTTTAGGGTTTACAGAACTGCACACCGGGGTTGAGGGCCAGGGATGAGGGTTCAGCCGGTGCAGGGCTAAGGTTTCGAGAGCACTGCCTATAGAGGTTATATCGGGATGACGGTTTTGAGGGCTTCGGGGTTGGTCATTCGGGATTTGGGCGAAGCTCGAAAGGCTTAATTCCTGAGGCAATACCAGGATCAAAGTCCAACGCTTGCCAGGGCTCGCAGTTTGATATAAGGCTTGCGCAAGTTTTAAGCGGTACGGGAATGTTACATGGTTTAGGGTTAAGGGGTTAGGTCCGGTGATGTGATATATGGCTTCAGCTTCAAGCCCCTCAGTGCTCATACCTGCAAATGGTAGGGAAGGCTACAACACACACAGGAGAGCCGAACGACTCGGGCATGGGAGCTAAAGCAAGAACGAGGCACTCGGACAAGGTCAAAATTATGTTGCAAGAACCCTGTTTACTGTATTCCTCTGATCACAAAAGAAGCTCCGCGACAGAGAAACACCCTAAACCCTAAACCCTAAACCCTAAACCGGCGTGTTGGAAGGAAAGATCTCAAGACCTCTGGAGACGGCAACCCCAGAGTTTCAACCAAGGAACGAAGCCTTCAATCCTTACCCCTACTTAGAGGATCATGGGACTTAGTAAGTAGGTTATAATTCGGGTTATAAGTCCCCTAACTGGGGTTACCCTCATTATAACCTACTTATAACCTTACTTACTAAGTCCCATGAGCCTTCAAGTATAGCCCTTGAACCCTAAGCTCTGCTCAACTAAAGGAGCCCTTCGAGTATATAGGAGCCCTACGCCCCAAAACCATAGAAACCCTAAGCCCTCTAAACTTTAAAGAGAAACCTTAAGATCCTTACCAAAAAAGGGGCAAGGAGCGCCCAACATTCCGGTACCAGCTCCCAAACCATAGAAACCCAAAGCCCTATAAACTTTAAATGAGAAACCCTAAGAATATTTGCAAAAGGCCAAAGGCCAAGGAGCGCTCAACATTCCGGTACCAGCTCAAGGGCCCAAAGTAGCCAGATCGGGAGAACTGGGCGGCGTAGTATCCTCGGATTTCGTCAGGGCCGCCTTGTGCCTCAACAGCCTTTCCCTTCGGGCTTAGGGCTTAGGGCTATTAGTAGGGATTAGGGATTAGGGTTTAGGGATTATAGGGTTTAGGGTACAGGGTTTAGGGTTCGGGGCTCCGAAACCATAAACCAAAAGCTGTAGTGAAGTGCTGGCGATGTTGGAGTTCGGTGGTGTTTTGAAGTCAATTGGGATCTAGGTTAGAAGGGGCCCCCACCCTGTAATAGTGGTATAATAGGAATTTCATAGGGCCCTCATATAATCCTTATAGTCACTATTACAGGGTGGGGACAGCTTCTAAGATCTAGGCTTCACTGTAGTATTTAGGGGCGTTTGTCTTCGCACTCTGTAGTGATATGTTGTACTATTGTAGTGACACCTCTGGGGTCAGAGTGCAGCATCCTGATCGAAAGTACATACGGACTCAACGGGAACAGTGACCCCTAAATGCCCCTAAACCCCGAACCCCAAAACCCAAGAATACCTTACGAAAACTCACCCCTAAACCCCAAACCCAATAACCCAAACCCTACGTTACGAAAAGTCTTGCAACTTCTTGTTGTTGCAGTATTCAGAGTCGGCCCCACACCCTTCCACCATGGCCCAAATGGCAATGAAAACCCAGGAATCAAAGGGGAAAAGGAGGGACCCTTAATGGAGACCCCCCTACCCTATAATGGGCGATCTAATGCGTATATAATATAGCTATATTAAGGGTCTATACCTAGGGGTCCTTACTAAGGGTCCCTCCTTTTCCCCTTTGAAGGAATAGAACGACCATCCCAAACCCTAACTGCTCTTGCCAGCGGGTTCTTGAGTTAAGCAACTATATACTCCTTTGCAGATTCCGAAGTCAGGGAAACCTGAGCTCACTCAAAACCCTAAACCCTAAACCCTAAACCCTAAACCCTAAACCCTAGACCCTAAACCCTAAACCCTAAACCCTCAACCCCAAACTCGATAAACAACAAAAGCTCGTCCGAGCGCCCTGGCTCTGCCCTCTTAGCACAGGGGCCTTAATAACTTTGGGGTGCCAGTATACTATATAATTTTAAGAAGGAACTTCCAACATAGCATAGGTAATTATTAAGGCCCCCTATATTAGTCAGACCGGTCGCGAAGCTCGTCTTCTGTCAGAATCTCCGATCGCGGGCAGCGAGCCTCGTGTTGTCTGAACTCAAGCAACCCAATGTCTAGACCCAAGAGTAACCTAGGAACAAAAAGGGTGCCCTTTTTGGTTTAAAGGGGCTCATAAGGGAACCTGAACCCTGAAAAAGGGAATAAGGGCCTACTCTGGGTCCTAGATGTGGGGCTTGGGGCCCCCTAAAACCCGACCAGGGCCCCCTCGCAAACCGAACATCATGACAGCATGGCTCCATGATATGCTTAAAGTAGAAGCCAGAAACTTGGAATATGATGATCCTAAACCCTTTATGGTAAATTATAGGGTATCCTACCCTGAAACCATGTTCCAACTTTCTGGAGTTCCCTTTAAGCCGGGAAAACCAATGCTGCACTCAAGGAACCCCCAAAGTTAGGCTACGAATCTCGCCCACCGCCGCCTGAAAGTTAACCCCGCGGATACCTGAACCTTCCGTAGCTATCACAGGGTTAGGGTTTAGGGTTTAGGGTTTAGGGGTTTAGGGTTTAGGGTTTACTTGAAGGCTCGTCGGACTTAGTAAGTAAGGTTATAAGTGGGTTATAATTAGGGTAACCCCAGTTAGAGGACTTATAACCCCAATTATAACCTACTTACTAAGTCCCCTGATCCTCTAAGTAGGGTAGTTACAGGCGCCTAAATAAGTACCAATGCCGTATTGGGGATTCCTTGCTATTAAGGCGCCTTCTTTAACCCACACCCCAGAAACCCAGTGACCCCCAAACGCTCAGCTCCTGCATGCTCTGAGGATCGCACTCTCGGTGGGAAGCCTTTAAGGAGTCCACCTCCGCGTCAGCATCAGGGGATTTGAATCAACGAACTTACGATCATGCGATATAATTACAACTCGGGACAGCAGAAAACTGGCTTTGAAAAACATACTCTTCCTGGAGGTTGCAGGGCCTAGATTTGCCTGGCTGACTTCTGTGGGATTTAGGCCTCCAGATACCTCCATTTTACTTACTGGGTTACAATATATATATATATATATATATATATATATATATATATAGATGTATATATACATACATGTGTCTAGGTATACAGCAAGTAGCCTAGCGCGTCTGTGTAGATCAGGCTGCTCGACCCGTTCTTGGGGGTCCCTCTGCCGTCCCCTCAACCCTCCGAGGACCGGATTGTATGCGCTTTATAGGAGAAGTAACACACCCCTAAACCCTCAACGCAAAACCCCAAAATCCTAAAGCCCCCCATGTGAAGCCCTTGATGAAACTGATGGAAACCCATCCAAACAAGACGACAGAAGGTTGGAACATTGTTCCAACCTTATCCTCCCTGGAACATGGCACTCCTCTCTTAAGCAAGCAGCGCCGGCTGAAGTCAGGCAAAGGATGGGAGACCTAGCACGAATCATGCTTACTTAGAGGAACAGGGGACTTAGTAAGTAGGTTATAACTGGGGTTATAAGTCCTAAGTGGGGTTATCCTAATTATAGCCTACTTAGAACCTTACTTACTAAGTCCCATGAGCCTTCAAGTAGTCCATGTTCCAGCTTTGTGGAGTTCATCGTAACATGGGGAGCTCTTCGAATGCTTAAACCAAAGCCCTGAACACCTTAACCCTGAATCCCAAAACCCAAAGCCCTAAACTACACCTATCTCTGCAAAGGCATTTCCTAATATTAAAACTCAAAAAAACCTCGAGCCCTGAACCGCAATACCCGTCTACAATGTGATGTGGGATTACTTACTGCAGGAAGGCCTGGTTCAGCCAGTGTCTTGTGCTTCCTCGGATTGCCACCCCTAAACCCTAAACCCCAAACCCTACACCCTAACGCCTTTCACCGTGGGCGCTTGGGCCACCAAGGACGGGTCGGCGCCCTCCAAGAAGCCTTTGACCTGACTTGGGATTACGTTTTTTGGCTTGGGGTCTAAGTTTGAAGTTTAGGGTTTTTTAGGGTTTAGGATAGGGTTTAGGGGGAACCTGATTTGGGATTGAGTTTAGGGTTTGGGGTTTAGAGTTTAGGCTTCTTTAGTATTTCGACCTGATTTCGGTTTGGGGTTGTTTCGGGTTTAGTCAGACCTGATTTGGCATTAAGTTTAGGGCTTAGGGCTTGGGGTTTCGGGTTTAGGATTTAGTTAGACCTGATTTGGGATCCAGTTTAAGGTTTAGGGGACAGGGTTTCGGGGGATCAAGGGAGCTTTCATAATCTTACTCTCAACCAGTTTTCTTGGTAATTGAGGAGGCCATGCTACACCCCAGACTCCTTTCAAAAGAACCCCTTGTGCAGCTTCGTTCTTGCACGCTTAACAGAACACTTTCTTGGGCTTTCGGTTGAAGGCGAGAGTGCAACAGTCTGTGTCTCGGTCTGATCGTTACAGGGTTTAGGGCCGAGGGCTCAAGGCCAACGCTCAGACAGCTGATGACAGCTTGTGTTTGTGTTTGGAGTTTGGGTCCTGGGGCAGGGTGTATGCATCGCAACAGCCGCTATCAGCATGATCTTCGCGATAGGCTTTGGAAGTGTTCCTTCACGGCCGCAAAATTGGAGCTGAGGTATGTCGCGAACGCCGATCTTACCGCATGCAGTAAGTTCCGAAGCAGCATTTGAGCACTCACTTCTCGTGAGCTTCGTGCGCTTGGGCGAACTTCCAGTTGCCAGATGAAAATTGATGTGGTCCGAGTCCCATACCAGGATGTCCAACTCATTGGAGCCCCACCAGCCGGTACGCCAACAGATGCGCATCAGGACTTGATCTCTGGCGGTGTAATCGCAACGATCCCTTGCCTTTTTGCAGCCAGCACCAACTACCAGAAGGAACCACGGACGCTTCTCCCCAATCTGATACGCCTTGCAGGGTATCGATCACGGTCGTACCCCTGTGCTAGGGAGAAAAGCCGCTATGACGACAAGCTACGTACAAGTACACCCGAAAGGCAAATTACCTCGTCACGGCTTTCAATGGTTTCAATCGGTGGAGGCGCTTGGCTTAGGACCCCTGACCCAAGTCGCTTAATCCATGGGCAGTATCAACTTGCGTACAACTTGTGGTCTATGGTTTTGGAATTAAGGTTTTAGGTTGGTTTGGGGCCCTATAACCGTACAGCGAAACCACGTGGAATCAGTACCGACTGAGGCACGGACATCATCTGACCCAGTTCCCCTGACACGGAAGGGCTTGTGGCCAGGGTCGGCGTGATGGGGCATTCATAGTGATTCGGGTCATATAGCAGCCTTAGCCAGACACTGTAAGGCCTTTGTACAATTACCCATGACTCTATAATTTTGACTGTAGCTAGTGATGGTCCATCAGGCAAACCGTGCACTCCTACATGAGACTGCTTAGACAGGCTTGAAACCTCCACTCCAAATGCGCGTAATGCGCATAGTCCACACCACAAGCCGGCCTTATCGTGCACTTCACGGTGTAGTACGGATCTGCAGAGAGTTCTGCCTCGTGAGTTTTGCTTCAAGGACTTCTGGGTGTGGCCTGCTTCGGGTTCAGGGATTGGGTTCGGGGTTCAGGCCCAATGTGTAGGGTTTTGGCGGGACAGGGGCAGGGCCGTCATTAGCGGCCTTGCCTTAGGGATTCTACTTGGATGTGCCAAAAACCTCCTGCTGTTAACATCTTGCAGTGCTGGAAAGGGGTGTGAACGAAGAAGCTGCGGGACTTTGCGAGCATCGTTCTTTTCTGACGGGGGCCAAGTCTGCAGACTTGAAGTTGTTTTCTTTCTTATCCGGGTCCCTAGGGGAGCTAGAGTCTGGAGGTTAACCTTTATCGTACCTCGAAAAGGTCGGAGGTTGCTTGCTCTACTACTTAGTTTTTGCGATTGGTTGGCTGATGTTTAATATGCTCTAAGAACTCGGGTCTGTGCGGAGTCTGAAAGGCTGGATTTCGTGAGTCCTGTCAACAGCTCGTCGAAGGATTCCCGAACAGTCTGGGGCCCAGCTCTACAATGGTAGCAATAATTACTACCATTGTAGAGCGAGGCCCCAGACCATTCGGGGAACATACGAAGTATGTTCATGTCTTATGTGTACATGATACTTATAATGCGGCACGCAATAAGCCTACTATTTACGCATGTACACTCTGCGTGGAGGAGTCGACAAACTCCAGGAAACAACCACGAGCCTCAGCTTCTGCCGACTGGAACCACACCTGTCCCAGCGGCACGTGGGGAGGAACATGAGTTCCAACACAAACCGACATCCTAAAGCTGAAACCCGGTAACACAGGAGGCCACCGTAATTGGAGCAGAGTTTTGGGACATAAAAGGGTATGGCTACATATTGTCATGGCATCCATTGCTCATTGTTGCAGTCCTCTCCATTAGCCTGAAGGGCTGACTGCCCTTAACACTAAAGAACGCGAAGAGGCAAGACATGCAATGGAAGTCGCCTTGAAGATGTAGATGAATGAAGTGTGATCGTCGCTGTTGCCGTCGTCGTAGTACTATAGTCGTCGTAGTGGAGATTAGGAGTAGGAGTCGGAGTAGGAGTAAGAGTAAGTAAACCCCGAACCTGAACTCCAAATCCTGAAGACATCGAACACCAGACAAAATCAAAGCCGTAGTGCTCAGACCACCCCCTGACCAAACCAGGCGCGACACGCCTGGTAGTCAAACCGGCCCGGGTTCTTTCGCATGCTCTCCCTTCCGGGTGCAGTTTTTCATTTTGTTGAAGGGGTTTCAGGGTTAGGTCGGGGTCTTTCGCCTTCTTCTGCCTCCTACAGACAGCGGTTTATGTCACGAGTTGCAAACAGGAGAAACTCTGGTTTTGTTCAAGCAACCCCTACGACAAGGACGAAGACCTCCGCATAGCTGTTCGGATCAGGGACGGAACGACACCACCAATACATATAGTCGGCTGAAATATCTCAAGTATTTCCGCAAAGTTGAGTCATGGTGGGCTGAAGCACGGAGACGTGAATCCGGTCTCGTGAGGCACATTTGTGCAATCTCAAACCTCTGAAGCTATCACTCCGAGAGAGCCCCGAAATCCTAACAACTGACACCCAAACCCTGAACCCTAGACCCTTCCCCCACATCCCCCATCCCCTCGAGAGCGCACCAGGGGTTCTTGGCCGGATTGTTCGCAAAGAAGGGCGTGCAAACCGATGCCACCGCGCGAACGCGGTCAGGAAATTGCCTCGCAGCTGTTGCCCCGAGTGGAGAAACTACTTTGTTTAAGGGCAGACTACAAGAGTCATGAAGAGTCTACATACAGATAGGACGGCGCAAAAACATCGACAAATTGATGGAGGAACTCGAAAACGGAAAATGCACTGTCAGAAAGTGGGATGCTCAGAAAGACAAGACTTCCCGAGCAAAGGCTCGAATCCTCAATCCTGCAACCTCTAAACCCTAAATCTAAACCCAACGAAGTTAATCTCCGACAGTTGGAACATGGATTTGGAATGGTAAGTGCTGGGATCCCCTACACTTTGCAAACAGGGATAGAGATGTTTCAACTCTGTGGCATCTACTATATAGTGTTAACACTGTAATTAGCCTTAAACCCTAAACCCTAATCCCCTATAAGTGTTAAGACTGTGCTTGGCCTTCGGCTTCTGTTCCGGCATTGTGGGTCCAAGCTTCAGGCTCGGAATGTCTTGGGAAAGTTGGGGTTTGTAGTCTAAACACGGGGCAGGGCATTAACAATAAGGGCTTACAGGACTTGCTGTAGAGGCCTTCCTTTTTGGAACAGGGTGTTGGGGTTGCAGGACATTATTGCTCATAAAGTTCTTATAGAGAAAGTAGTTGGGGTGTTCTGGGTCTACTTCTACTGAGTTGAGTCGAGCTTGGTTGCGCAAGAGTCTAAGAGGCTTAGGCATAGAGACACTCTAAAACAGAAGCCTGCATCGTTGCCAATACTATTCCTCAGGGTTCCTAGCATAATTCTAGCAGCATAACAGGCGATAACATATCGCAAACACCGTTCAACTATCAGGGCACCTACAGCAGGAAACTTCACCTGAGCTGTGCCCATATGCCCCCGTTGAAATTGAGGGTGCCCAGTTGGGCCCGTGCCACGAATCCTCACCCTAGGGCTCCAGTCATCTACATGGTAGGTTACTTTCCAGCTTTTGAAACGGCTACAGACTGTAGTAGGAAACCCAGCAGCCATCATCAACAAAATCAATGGTTGGAGCCCCAGCATTAAACTAACAACAGCGACAGCGACTGGAAAATGTAGCATAAGTGTCGCATCCATGGCCCGCAATTCCGCTCGCTTCAGCCCTCTGCCCACAAGCCTTACACCCACAAACCATAGCCTCTTCACGCCCGTGCACCCTGAAACGTGAGGGACGGCTGTCTATAGGATGAACCCGAGTGACGAAAAGCCGAGTGACTGTGCCATGTTCCACACCAGCGTGCCGCCCCAGTCATGCCCAAGCAGCACGACGCCTCAGGCTCAATTGAGCCTTCAAAATACGTTTGCTTTAGGGACCGGGTTGAGGATTCTTGAGAGTAATAAAGGCCTGAATAATTGCCCATACTATGTTGGGGGCTCCGTATTATAGCTATAGTATACTGTGCCCCAAATCACATCCTAATCTGTAAGCCCCCTATCGTAGGCTTTGGTGTTTGAGAGTTCCGGCTCGAACCGCTGAAGTCCCAGAGATCCCCCAAAGCCCAGTGAGGGTCCCAGGCACTGGCCAGGCCCAAGGCATCCAACAGAGCGCACATGTCACCGCAAAGCTCCTCCCATGACTAGAAGTGTTACTATAAAGGTTACTTTACGAAGCACCTAAGGGTTTACAAGGGTTCTAATTTCGATGTTAGGGTTTATGATTAGAATGGTGACAACGGTTGATATGGGCTTCGCTGTTTCTTTGATTCTGGGGCTTGGGTTCTGGGTTTAGGATCATGTTGGGGGCTTCTTACATTAGTTAGTTAGGCCTCTCACCACTGCTCGCTCGGGGAGAGTGCTTCCTCGATGTTCGAGAGCTCGCTCGCTTGTCTGTGCTTGTATGTGTGCGTGGTGCACGTGCAAGTGAGCACACAGCTCTTTCGGGAGCAGGAACGTCAAGCGAGCATACCTTGGA
Source organism: Symbiodinium sp. CCMP2592 (assembly GCA_905221615.1). Taxonomy (NCBI): domain Eukaryota; class Dinophyceae; order Suessiales; family Symbiodiniaceae; genus Symbiodinium; species Symbiodinium sp. CCMP2592. The sequence continues at coordinate 291,727 of CAJNDT010001957.1, forward strand.
TGTTTGTTGGTCCAACCCTTCACCCTCAAAACCTCGGTAATGAATCCGAGGCCTGCCATGCATACAACAACCAGCCCCAGCAGCAGCAGCAGCACCACCACCACCAGCCGCAGCAGCAACAGCCGCAGCAGGCAGGTGATGCAGCTAACTCTGACAAACAAATGAGGCAGCAACACCAATGTTATTTCTCCTCGCACTGCTGCATGTCAAACAGCCACCGAGGAAGAACGGAATTCCATGCTTACCTACATAAGAAGTGTGGTTTCGATGTGTTCGCAGAGGCCGGTATGATTCATACTACGCTTTCTCTTCCAGAGTTAGTGGCTCTTTGTAATTCCTCAATTGTCAGACCCTCGTAGCATCGTGTGAACGCCCTGTTATGGTACATCAAAAATTAAACAGATTCCTGAATGATTTCCCGTCATGATATATAAGGGCCTTCGACTGTGAACAGTTTGCGACTGCTACAACCCTGCTTATCTGGTAGCAATTCCCCTAAACCCTATGTACAACCTGCCTTTGTGTGTCCTTGCAACCTGTGGGGCAAGCTCCCCCAAACCCGAAAAGGTCTAATCCGCAAGCCTGCCTTGGATTTTCGCACAGAGCTGTAAGAGCAACAACCTGAAGCTTCAACTGCTGGCCTCAAACGTGGGTGGTTGTCAAAATTAGGATCCCTTTTTGGGTAGCCTAAATAATAGGTGCCGCATTATAATAGGGACCCAGAAAGGGACCATAATTTTGACAACCACCCACATGAAACCTTCAGCCTGCAGCTTGGAAAACCCATGGAGCCTGATCCCTGCAGCTTAACTGGACATGTGGGTAGTTGTCAAAATTATGGTCCCTTTTTGGGTCCTTAGCATAATACGGCTCCTAATATCTAAGGCACCCAAAAAGGGACCCTAATTTTGACAACTACCCATGTTCGGCTTCGTTAAAGTTAAAGCATGGGAACGCTTGAAGCCCCTCGGATGCGAGGCACCTCCTGGCAGTACTTCGCTGCATCCACCAGGGGAGCCGAGGTCTCTCCATACCCTGAGCTCTTCTTAGACAACTTACTTGAAGTGGCTGTTAAGTAAATTTGGGAGCCCTACTAGTTCGTGCAGATCAATGTAAAGCCGCAATATCCCTATGACCGTAATATCAAAAAAGGGAAGCCGAACTAATTGCTATCCAGCCCTGTACCGGTAACTTAGCTTCCGCTACCCAAACAGAGCTGAACCCGGAACAAGCCCGACACCTCTAAACCTGTAAGCTCGACCAACAAGAGCCCAGTCGCCGCGCTGGTCTGGGACGATAACATGCCAGCCTCGGGTAAGTGGAGATTGAGAGCTTTGCCATGCTATGTCTCGGACTTCAGGCTTCCTACCTGCATCTCAGGAGTAGCTCCCTGGTGGGTGTGAAGCGACTCGGGCTACTGGCAGCCCTACTTGAAGTCTGCTTCTCAATATCCATGAACCCTTAAGGCACACTAAACTACTACCCTGCATTTACACACCAAAGCAGCCCTCTGTGAAACTACTGTACTTGGGAAGTTCATAATCCTTCGAACAGCCTTCCTGCACCCCCCCCCCCAAAAAAAAAAAGAACGAACATAATATAGAGTACTGGTGGGTGATACCCGGCAATCCATGTGGCAGCCTCGGAAGGTAAACGGCCGTAAAGATCAGAGACATGAATACTCATAGTCTTGTCCTTGTGATATGGACCTCCAAATACCCGGTTTAAGGCTCAACTGTAGGATCCTAAATCCGAAGAGCCCCCTTATCAAACCCATGAAATCTATGTCACCCATGTCAAGCCCAAACTTTAAGATCCGTGTTAAGCCCAAACCTTACAGCCTCAAATCCCAACCTCCACCCCCGAGACCCCTGAAGCCGCAAACCCTAAAACCCCTGAAACCCTAAACCCTAACAGCCTTAAGCCCCAAACCCCCCCTGTAAGGTTAAGAACCCCAAACCCAAACTTCCTACCCTAAGATCCCTAACCCCCCCCCCCCTCACCTCCTAGAGCCTGAAACATGGCCCAGCCGCCTTTCGAGGCTAAGGCGCGTATCTGGTGCCGAAAGCCAAACCTCGGATAGGGGGGTTCGATGGGGCTCCTTTACCAACAACGTATGCGCCCACATGGGTGGTTGTCAAAAGTAGGGTCCCTTTTTGGGGTACCCTAAATAATCGGTGCCGCATTATAATAGCGACCCAAAAAGGGAGCATAACTTTGACAACCACCCACAAAGTCAGGGCGCATTGCAACAACGAAACTAGCACCTAGGGCTCCATGGTTTCCTGAACCCACTAATAAAATCCCAGTTATAACTACCCATGAACCTCCAAGTACCAAAAACGTATGCTCCCACATAGTCAGGGCTCATTACAACAAGGTTTCCTGAACCCGCTAGATCTTCTGACAAAGGTATATACTTAGAGGATCAGGGGACGTAGTAAGTAGGTTATAATTGGGGTTATAAGTCCCCTAAGTGGGGTTATCCTAATTATATCCTACTTATAACCTTACTTACTAAGTCCCATGAGCCTTCAAGTAGCCACCCGAAGGGTCCTATGTGCTGTTATGGGGAATACTTCCCCAAATCATAACAGTAAATCAATCCAAATATATAGAAACCCTACATGCTACTATATCGGTACTTTGGACCCTTTGGGCTAGTAAGGTCCTGGAGCAGAGTTTCGGACTGAAGGCGTCTTAGCATTTAGAGTTTCGGGTGCCTTTCGGGATTCAGGGGGGCGCCCGAGGGTTTGTTCACTTTGCAGAAAGGGGTAAGGGTAAGAGAGTATCCACTGAGGACTGGCGACATTGAAATCTCTCTGGGCGTAAACCACACACAACCTCATAATTACTCGCCACATAAAACCTTTGTTTGAGGCTTACGAAACCCCAATATCTCTGCAAGCCCTGTAAAGAACCCTTTTGAAACCCTTAGGCCCTAGACCCGCAGCACCGAACCGAGTCGCCAGGTGTCCGGAAAGCCGTGCACGCAAAGCACCGTGCCTCGGAAGCGTATTTTTTCAGGGTTTAGGGTTTTGAGCTTTAGCGTTATAAGGTTTAGGAGGGTTTAGGGTCTAGGGTTTTTCTGGGGCTTAGTCCTTTTCATAGCGGTGCTCTTGCTAAGTACAGACTGAATATGTCATGCTCATTGATTACTCTTTTGCCATACTCATTGCGACTCTTATGACTCGTATGTGGGCTCTTGGAACCAATCGCAATACGATATTGATATTGGCTTGAGAAGGCCAAAGGATCCTAAAGTACCTACCTGAAGGACCAAATGACCCTTAAAAGTAGGGGCCATGTATCCATATGCTATGAACCCCTATATGGTACATGAACCTTACACCCTTTTAGGTTTCATTTCGTGCTTCAGGTAATCGTAGAGTGTAGGGTCTCTATGTTAGGAGTCTGATGTGGGGAAGTATCCCCCATAGCAGTACTAGTACTCCACCGAGGACCCTCTTGGTTTAATGCCTAATTGGGCCATGATCACGAGCCGCTTCAGTCTCTGAAGCACGGAGCCCTCTAGCCCCCTAAGCCCTAACCCTAAACCAAAACCCTAAACTCAAAGGGACCCTTAATGGGGACCCCTACCCTGTAATGGGCTATATAATGGGTATATAATAGCTATATCAAGGGTTTATACCTAGGGGTCCTTATTAAGGGTCCCTCCTTTTACCCTTGGATAAACCCTAAACCCAAACCCTAAACCATAAACCCTAGCCCAGGCATGACAAAAGCTCGACAGTTTCGCCAGTGGCAGCAATCGGAAGCTGAAGAAGGGATGTTGTTGAAGCTCAAACTCGAATTGGGGCGCCGGTAAAGGTTCTATAATCTTGTTGGAGCAAACCTTCATGCAGAAAAGAGTGTTGCATTTAATGCGTGGGCTCGTCTGAAAGCCTACCGTGCTAGGTACCCATCATGTTAACCGAGGGTCTATCATGGTGAGTTGTATAGGACCCAGGTACCTGTACATGAAATGCACTTAGGCTTGTTGCACATTCAACTAAGTCACCCTTCGCTCGGGAAGATGGCGCCAAGTGGACAAAGTGCATGTCAATGCCTGCGAAAACCAGGCGAACTTTGCATGCAGGAAAGGTTTTTGGGTACTGTGCTGGGATTTCTAACCTTTGCTAATTACAGATTCGAACCCCTTCTGTTAGGTTCATGGGTGTGTACTCGAGGTTCCACAGGCCCAAGAACACAGCGAGAACATAACTACCTATAGTCTCCATTGTAGCTCCCTTTTTTTGGTTTAACCAATTCCATATTAGGGATCCTGAAAGGTATCCCCAAAACAGAACTACAATGGAGATTCTAGGTAACCCTAAATAAACCCTAACCCGAACTAGAGCCCGAAGCCTAAAGCCTAGACCTAACCCTGCTGGACCATACACCCCAAACCTACCTATAGTCTCCATTGTAGTTCCTTTTGGGGTTACCTTTCAGGATCTCTAATATAGAATTGGTTAAACCAAAAAAGGAAATACAATGGAGACTATAGGTAGTCCCTACTAATACTAAACCCTAAAACCCTAAACCCAAGTCCTGGGTTGCGCCAGTCCAAAAGAAGGGCGCGCTTGTATGGTGGCAGAAACTGATGTAGACCTCCGATTACGAAACTCCCGCAGTATAGGGGCCTTAATCATTCGAATAGGGTTTGGGGGCCCCTTACACTATAAGTATGATAATGAGGAGCCGCCCAAAATAGTGTTGGCAATTATTTATAGGCCCCTATTTTCGACCTCTGATCACGAAGCTCACGCACCTGAGGAGAGATCGAAATGAAACACAAAACTTTCCAGGCTCATCGCAGCGAAACGCGGCTTCTGCGAAACCACGCAGTATCGAACTGCAATTGCTGCAGGCCTCTATACGTACTCCGGGTAGGGTTATAATTAGGGTAAGTCTACTGATAACTACCCATCAACCCAATTAAGGTACTTATAGCCTTGCTTACTAAGTCCCATGATCCTCCAAGTAGCCGCAGGGGGTGTCTTGATCCAGATGGCTTACAGGTTGGGATCTCGAAGCCCCGAACTCCTGTTTCCTCAATCCACGAGGAGCCCTAACTTGCAGCATCGAGTCAAATGCTTAGAAAATGCCGCGTGAACTCTGAAAGACTCTATTGCTCCTACAATTGTGCACTAAACCCGCAACCCGAAACCCTAAACCCCAAACTAGGCCCTAATTAAACCTTAAACCCGAAGCCCAAAGCCCGAAACCGGTCCTGTGGATAGGAGAATGCGGGAATGCTGGAAAGGCATGTCGGGCGCCATGGCGAGCAGCTACGTCGAAATAGGGTTGGGTTTAGGGTTTAGTTTCGGGTCTGGGGGATCCAAAACCGTACTCTTCGGATATTTGAACCCTCTGGGAAGGGAGCGTGTGGTCGACGGCCGTTTTGATTCGGCTTTTCCGGCTTTAGTGACGGGCTGCTAGGGTTTAAGGCAGGGACCTAGGATTTATTTCGATGTAGACCCCTGATCAACGGCTCCCCCTCTTGTACTTACCAAGGGCTGTGCCTCCGGACTCAAGGTTTAGGGCCCTGGGTGTTCAAAGGGATTGACAGGTTTAAGGTTTCTGATTCAGTTCTTCATGATATCAGCCTTTTGCTCTTGAGTGCAGGGTTGAGTGCCCAGTGGTCACAGCTTCAGGCACGCAAGAGAGTCGAATCCCCGTTTAAGCGAGAGATAGTGGCTGACTTACTTCCTGTCTGACTTAAAGGAATCTAGAGCACTATGCGTACGAAGTTTGTTGGACTTCACGCACAAGAGGACCTGTGCCTGCCTCTCAGCTCCGTCACTCACTCATTCGCACTCTCTCTCTCTCTCTCTCTCTCTCTATCTCTCTCTCTCTCCCGCGCTCACACTCACGCCCCCGAGCAAAGTGCAGGCACTCATTCATGTGTGTGTGTGTATGCATGTATGCCGGCATGTATGGATCTTGCTCGACAAGCTTGACTTCAGACCCTGGATCGTCCAGAAACCTGTAGCACAAAAGCCTCCTCCAATCTGCCCTTCTTTGCCCGCAACAATAACTCGCGGCCTTGGAATCCCGTAGCGCAATACACTTCTACAAGCAATACCAAACAACGAACTGCACCCCAACTTGGCCGGCCCAACTCTATCAGCACCTAGCACCCGAAGCCTGCACCACCAAACCCTAAACCCTAAGCCCTAAGTCCCGAGTCCGCAAACCCTAAAGCAATAAAGGCCCGGACCGTAAAGCTTAGCTTCTAAATACCTGAGGAGACCCCCAAAATAGCCCTAACATGCCCCAATTCACTAACCCCCCTTGTAGTAACCCTTACAGGAATCCAAAACCCCAAAGCCCAAACTTCCCTAAATCCTAACCCCTAAACCCTAAACCCCTAAACCCTAAAACCCTAAACCCCCAAAGCCCAAACTTCTCTCAAGGACCCGGGCTGGAACCGGCTGCGGCTGGCGAGAGGCGGGATCACGACCCGCAAGAAGAGGCCCAAAGTCGTACAGGCCTTCTCAATCTTTCCATAAGGGGGTTTAGGGTTTAGGGTTTAGGGTGTAGGGGTTTAGGGTTCAGGTTTTAGGCTTTAGGGTTAAAGGTTTAGGGGATTAGGTTTTTTTTTTTTTGAACGCCTTTTTCCATCAGCAGATAGAATCCCAGGTCGGGAAAGCGGTTTACAGTACCTCGAACAAAACGGGGATTAGTGTAGTTTAGGGTTTAGGGTTTCAGGGGTTTAGGGGCTTGGGGTTTAGGGATTTAGGGTTTAGGAGGGTTTAGGGTTTAGTATCTTTCCATACTTAGAGGATCATGGGACTAAGGGTTCCTTAAGGGGCTCCTTAAAGGGTTTAGGGTTTAAGGATCTATAATATGAGGGTTCTATAAGGGGGTAGTTTAGGTTACTTAGAGGATCATGGGAGTAAGTAGGTTGTAACCCCCTAAGTGGGGTTATCCTAATTATAACCTACTACTTATAACCTTACTTACTAAGTCCCAAGAGCCTTCAAGTAAGGGTTGAGTAAGGTTATATGGGGAGTTATATGGGAGTCTCCGAAGATGAGGTACCCTGATATAGTACCCTAAATAGCAGGACCCTTATTTCTGAGGAACCCCAGATAAGGTATCCCCTAATTTCCAGAAACCCCATATGGACCTTAGCATAGCAAACTAGCGTTCATAGGGCTCAGAGAACTTCCTGGTTTTCAGGTGTCGAGGGCAGGGGTAAGCATCTCGCGCCGCCTCGTAACCGTCTCGATTTTTTGTGGTGTTCGCAAGCAAGGGATTTTAAATAGTACAACACTCTCATAAACGAAAGCTCTTCTACTATGGAATAAAATCCTTTCATAACATATAAGCCCTCATGGAGCCTTGCTTCTCGTCCTGGAGAAAGCTAGGCAGTGGCCCAAGCTTCAGGGCTTCCTTGTAAGGTTAAATGTCCAGGGATCAAGGTTGAAGGCCCAAGCTTGAGGCCCAGGCTCTCTTATATACCTAGAGGCTCATATCCTACCCCTTTTGTAGGATACTTAGTTTTATGGTTAGGACCTGTTATCTTAAAAAGTAGGCGCCCGAAAAAGAAGGGGTAGGGTATGAGCCTCTAGGTAGGGTTTTCGGGGTTGGAAGTATCTGAGCTGAGGACCTTTGATGCTAACATTGCTTGGGCTAAGGCTTTTGGGGTTCAGGGTGTAGGTTCGCCTCTTCAGGTGGTACATTGGAGGTTCGCCGGGGGCCCGGAAGCAGGGTCTGGTTAACGATTTGCAAAGCCTGCGTGGCTGCCCGCACCACGGACCTTCCTCCCTAGAGGCTTCCATTGGCGGATCACGTTGAAATCTTTGTAGTGGCATGTGAGACGGACCGCTGAAAGACTTCTAGGGCTCAAGGTTCAGAAACCTCGAAGCGACTCCCTTAAACCCCCCCCACTAAATAGCACATGAAGACACTCTTCAAGACCCTCAGACACCGTCGCAAACATGGTATCCATCTAAGCTCTCAAACCCCATAACACCCGTAGAGACACCCTCACAGATGCATGATTATTGTTATGGTAAGCCTTATGCTAGGATGAGCCTTGTGAAAGGACGAAGGCTTTGACCTTGGTGCTCAGGAGCTGTATGTTTCGGGCATCATTGGAGAGGGTTTAGCGTTTAGGGTTTGGGCTTTAAGGTCGAGGGATCCCCTTAGAATGGTCCCGATATGCAGCATGGTACAAGATGCACCGGAACTTAGTGTTTAGGGTATCATTGGATAGTGTCCTTTTACAATGGTCTTTATGTGCAGTATATGGAAAAAGATATGCCAAATCCCTATTGGAACGATTAAGGCCTGCACTACGATGTCATCGTCCACCCCTCTGTTTACAAAGGGACTCTACATGTTTATGACTATGCTTGAACCTGCTTCCGTTTCACGCTTTCTGGAGACAGTACCAGGTGAAGTAATAGCGGTGGTAGTGGTAAAAACCGTCGTAGCAATGGCAGCTGCATAGCTGTCGACTTTATTGATCCCTGCTATGTTCTCAACTCCTAAAGCTGCTTGCGTTTTATTCGCTTTACAGTAGAAGCCAGAAAGTTGGAACATCATTATCCTCGTGCCCTTGAGGTAAAGTATAAGGGATCCTAGCACCAATCCTCCCAAAGCCATGTTCCAACTTTCTGGGGTTCACTATACATAGGTTGCTATTCGCTTTACCTAGGTTGGCGGTTCGGGATTCGACATGTCGGGCTCAGGCTGCAGGGCTTCGCAGGCTCGTGACCAAAAATTAGGGGTACCTTCTTTTGAGGTCCTTATAATAAGGATCCTACTATTTAGGGTACTAGATTAGGGTCCCCTATTTTCGGAAACTCCCATATGGGGCTGCTGGTGACTTATGGGGTGCACTATAGCAGACTCGGGCTCCCTGACGACTCCATAGATTCCGAAAATAGGGTTTTGGGGCACATAAAAATACAGGAATACTAAGCAACCCCCAAAATAGTATAGTAGAGGTAATTATTGAGGCCCCTATGTTAGATCTCCCCTGTTGACTTCGTAGAGATCCCTCCTCGAGATTTGAGAGGAGTCCTCAAAGGTCTCGGGCTTCAGGGTTTTGGCTTGGGCGTTTGAGTTTGGAAGGCATGTGGCATGGGGCTCAGGGAATACTATGCTATAGGCGGGGACATGTAATGAACTGACCAGAGTACGGGTTTTGGGGCATCAACTCAACGAAAGGAACCTCAGAGTTGTTCGGGTCTCAGAGCGAGCTTCATGCCCCCCGCAGGCCCGCACGCAAAACCGTCCACATACGGACGTCCTGAAAAAGGTCGAAAACCTTAACCACCCGACCCCAAACGCTGACGGACGTCCTGAATCACGCAAACAAAGTCACTAGCATAATCCAAGCTGGAGGATGGAGCAGGGGGTTTAGGCCTTGCTTGAACCATGCGGAACCTACCTTTCAAGTATATGACTCAGGTGCACAATATGTACCTTAGAGTTTCATCACGCGTCAGGGCTTTTCGGGAGTACGAGTCAAGTAATACTCACAAACCGTATCACGAACTTCTCAATACAAGGTGCTGCATATCCATCCTCTGGCCGGCGCTTCTTGCAGCCTTGCTCATTGAGGGTCCAGGGTTAAGGACATAGCTTTTTTGAGTTTAGATGCGGCCGTTGTGGAAGCTGAAGTTCAAAAGTCTCCCGATGATAAGCCAGTGAAAGCATTGCAGGACGTGGCAAGTACGGTGATGAGCCATGATGGATACAACTGCTTCGAGCAGGGTACCGAGGTTCACGGAGATAGGTTCAGGAATATGTCTAAACTTTACTTCGGCAATGTCCAGTAGCTTGAATTTGAGTGATTTGAGGTAGGTTCCTTAGTTGACTGGTGTCTGGAAGAGTCCGGACCCCTAGTTGACCTAAACCCAGGAAACCCTAAAAGCTCAACCACACGGAGTCCTTGAGATCCTCAAGTCAAGCGGCGAACCCACACCTTCCATAGATCTGAAATTGTCCCACAAAGACCTACAAATATACCGTATCCTGAACCCCAGACAACATCACTACAGTAAACTTCACCAGCATCTCAATGTGCATATCATAGATTGAGCCTACTAAGGGTGTCATATACTTACCCAAATTCTCTCCTACACAACTACAATCCCAAACCCGGCTACCTAACTACCGTGCCCTTTGGACAATCGGGCTCGTACAAAACAGCAAGGTGACTACGCAACTGTACATGTGCATAGACACACCGAAGCGTAAACACCGAAAGTGACTCATGAGGCCTACCTGAAGGACCAAATGACCGTTAAAAGTAGGGGCCCTATACCCATATACTATGAATCCCTATATGGTATATGAACCTTAAACCCTTTTAGGGCTCATTTCGTCCTTAAGGTAGCCTGGCTACCAAAAGCCCTCTAAGGTTCCCATGTAGCACGTACTTTGGCCCTGAAGCATAGATACGGTTGATGATATAAATCCTGCATTACCTTAAGGGCCCTAAACTATGGAAATTATGGTATATTCCTTATTCTGGGTAATGCAGGATTTATATCATCAACCGTAGGGACTATTGTAAGGCCAAAGTACGTATATGCACATCGTACATGGACTTTGGCGGTTCTTCCGAAGAAATGTCCCCCGGCAAACTATCGGCATCCCAGACCCCAACCGAACTCCGAACCTTCAACCCGAAACCCCGCAGCCTCAAACGCTAGAGCCCGAAAGGCCCAACAGCCGAAATCCAAAAGTCTGCGCCATAAACCCTGAACCATCTGGGCCCTTTGCGTGGGAAGATCAACCGCGGTTCGGTTGAGATGCCTGAAGATCGCCATGCACATGGAAGTCTTCAGTTCTAAAGGTTTTAGACTTAGAAGGTTGTATATGGTTTTCGCAGGCCTCTTCACGCGGGTTTTACAAGTTCTAGGGTGTAGGGCTTTGGCTGAGATTTAAGGTTTATGGTCTATGGAGCTACAGGGACACAGGTGTAGCGCTGGTTAAAGCGTATAGGTTTGATGTAGGCTTAGCTCTTCGGGGATGGGCATTTGCTGGCTTCTCTGTTGACAGACTGGCGACCTTCGGCACTCTAGATATTCATTAACCCTCCCCAAACCGACAGAACCTGTCTAAAAATACACATTGCAGCCCTAAACCCAAGCCCCCGCACCCGAAACCTCAGACCCCGAAACCCTAAAACCCCCACGCCTATATCGTAATTCCTAACGCCTCGAGCATATATATCAAAAAGGAGACCATGGCCTGGCCTGGCAAAGCAGCCACGCCCGAGACACCGATAGTCACCGGGCCTGGGTTGGTGCTTCGTTTCAGCAGGGTTTAGGGTTCAGGGTTTAGGGTTTAGGGTTTGGGGTGCAGGAGTTTAGGGTTTAGGGTTCAGGGGTTTAGGGTTCAGGGTTTGGGGTTCAGGGTTTAGGGGTTTAGGGTTCAGGGGATGTGCAGTAGAAGCCAGAAAGTTGGAACATGGCTTTAGAAGGATTAGTGCCAGGATCCCCCATATTATATTGCCTTCGGGGCATGAGGATAATCATGTTCCAACTTTCTGGCTTCTACTATAACTTCAAAGTGTTGGGGTTGAAGGGCTTGGGGCTCAGGGTGAAGGATTTTGGGACTGGGGCTCAAAAGCAAGTGTGAAACAGAAAGCCCAAAGGCACTGCAAAGAGGTCGGGGCTTTGTGCAAGAAGGGGCCCTTTTTCTCCCTGGTGATTAGTAGGGAATGGGGAACGGAATATGGACACTATTACTGGGGATTATATAGGGACTACTATAGGGATCCATTCCCCAATTCCTTACTACTCACGAGACAGTTTTCGAGGGAGTCAAGGTTGCATCAAGATCCTCTTACTTAGGGTCTCTCGTCGTGGTTCTTCCGTGCGCCCATGTGTTTTCCTTGAGGTGCCAGGAATGTTGGACACCTTCAGTACTAGACAGCGCATTTCATTGGGAACCTGCTCTGAATTTCCGGTTGTTGGGCACACTGCTTCCGATTTTTGTGTAACGCGTCATCTCGTAAAGTTAAGGGATACCCAGAGGCCCCAAAGTAGTTCCTTTTTGGGAGTACCCTATAGGATTCTATATATGAACCCCAAAAAGGAACTACTTTGGGGCCTTTGGGTACCCGGATGATCCGGTTGCCCTTGTCGAGGCCCTGCTCCTTTGCTTGTGCCTGAGATTATCGGGATCTCCTTGGCTGTTTGAATGCAGAGGTTGCTGCCAGGATGTTGTTTAGGGTTTGGGGTTTACGGGTTTAGGGTTTAGGGGTTTAGGGTTTAGGGGTTTAGGGTAAGGACCAGGGTAATACCGAGGCGCCAGGAACTACATAATACCTTTTCTTCCTGAGTCCTGAAGACATCGCAATGCAGAATTCAGAGCGAAGAAACGCTGAAACGCAAATCTTGAACGCGAGCCAGAGCGAAGATCAAATATCCCAAAGGGTCCAAAGTATCGATATAGTAGAATGTAGGGTTTCTATATTAGGAATTACTATTATGATTTGGGGAAGTATTCCCCATAACAATACATAGGACCCTTTGGGATATGTAAAGCAAAACCTACGATCTCCTGCAACAGAGTCTGGCCCTTTCCTGCATCATGAGCTGAGGGTTTTCAAACCCATACTGTAAAACAAGTCTTCTGAAGCCCGCACTCGAAGAACTCTGCCCCTCTCTGGCTGATGAAGATGTGGGAGTTTCCGAAAATTAGGGGCACCTTTATATAATAAGGATCCTAGTATTTAGGGTACTACGATTAGGGTCCCCTATTGTCGGAAACTCCCATGTGGGCCCCAGGACTGGGTCCCGGACCACTCCCCACGGCGCCGACGACCTCGAACGTCAAGTTGGCATAGTGGGTGGCCACCTGCACGGCGCAAGACTTCAGTGACGCTGACCTCTGCGATCTTTGTGTAATGACATGGGTATGCATATCGCTATGGTTGCGGTTGGTAGCAGCATCGTCAAGATCGCGACGACGACTATTGTTGCTGCTATTGAAACTTGAATGACGGCAATGGTGGAGCGACACTCCTGAAACACCCAGGGAAGACAACAACAATCATACCAATAAGGATTATGACGATGGTGACGGTTGCGCGCTTGTCGGCATGGTCCCAGATACTCCCATGCATTCCAGAAGGCCTCTGCTGAGGTGAAGTGCACCTGAAGCTGCGCGGCTAGAGGGCCCCATGCTGTTTAAGCTTATAGAACGAGACATGTTGATAGCATTACCCTTTTTACTACTATAATGGCGATTGCTATCGATACAATAAGTATATCCGTTTTGTATACATGCACCGATAAGCACTGTATATGTGTGTGTATACATATATATATATATATATATATATATATATATATATATGCATACACATATATACACGCACATGCACCTACCTGTATATATACATATGCAGAGAGAGCGAGAGCGAGAGCGAGAGAGAGAGAGAGAGAGACAGAGACTGTGCGCACTAGCGCTTGTTGCTTGGAGCTTACAGTCTTCCGCCGTCAAGGTGCGGAGCTCAGGGTCTAGGACCCAGGGCAAGGTTCCAATGAAAGGCCACTGTCAGTGGGTTGTTTGTCTGCGCAGCACATCAGTTCCTTGTGCGCCTCATCTGGCACGTGCAAAACTATATTGGTTATAGACTGTCAGTCTTGAAGGTTCGAGGCGGAGCTGCAAGTGACTGGAAGCCTCCAGTCGTCTTCAAAATAGAAAGGTTTAGGGTTCAGGAATTTAGAAGTCTATCATGCAGTCCGAAACGGTCCGAGGCCCCTAAGAAGCTGACAACTGCTTTAGGACAGCGCAAGAGGATCCTACGGGTTTAATTCTCCAAGCTCAACCATGCCTTAAGGACGAAATGAGCCCTAAAAGGGTTTAAGGTTCATATACCATATAGGGATTCATAGTATATGGGTATAGGGCCCCTACTTTTAAGGGTCATTTGGTCCTTCAGGTGAATCATGGCGATGCAGTTGACAGAACCCTGAAACCTAGACTGAAATTATGTTCGGTGGTTCACGAAGCTCTTGCATGACGAGACAAGAGCAATAACTTCGCTTGAAGCATCTCCAGCACCTACAGATCTTGCTGGCATTTGCCCAACCCTGGCTGAACGCAGAGAACCTACTTGGAGGTTCATCGCCAGTTATAAGTGGGGTTATAAGTAGGGTAACTATACGTATAACCCGTATAACCCATATTCTGGGACTTATAGCCCCCGCTTATAACTACCCATGAACCTCCAAGCAAGCAAAAGTCTGGGGGACAGTTCAGAGTTTAGAGCTTGAGACGGAACCTTCGGGTCACTAAAACTCTACACAAGTAAGCCAAATGTCCTAACATTCGGGCCGAATTATCAGAAATGGGGTTTGGGGGCAACCTTTAGAACTGCCGTAAGTTTGGAAATGAGTTGGACAACAAGCCGGGCAGTCAGCGAAGCTTCCCCAAAACACCGAGGACAAGCACCGTCCAGGGGAAGGAATCCTAAAACTCCGACAAATACCGCATCGACTCCCTCACCCGACCCCGTGAGCCCTGCGCCAGCAGCCGCAACTCCGTCTGAGCTTCGATGATCCAGCGCGTGTCGTGTGTCTGGCAGGTCTTTTCGGAGGACTAGGGCCCTCCTTCTACCCTCAAAAAGGGGCATATGTTGGGTACGGCCCCCATACAGTAAGAGTCTATAATAGGGCTACTATTAAGGTCCTACTATATCTGTATTATGAACATTATTCAACTATTGCTGAGTGGTAGAGGGTAGATGGAGGGTCTAGGGATACGGCTCAAGCTTAATGATCTCAGATGCTCCAGAACTGCCTGACTGGGAATTGTTCGTTGCACTAAGGTCGGGATCCGTGCCAAGAGATAGGGACTCAAAAAAAGGGATACCATTACCATATGCTTCTTCCGACCTCAATGCTATTAGTAAGTGGACCTGCCCTAGGTTGCGTCAATAGCCGTATTGCCTGGGCCCTGTGCTTAGGACTGGGGAAGTACGCTGTATCTTGGGGCCACACCATTTAACAACCCCAAGCCCCACAAGGAACCCAAAACCTCAGACCCGAGGCCTTAAACAAAACAAGTCCTAAGCCCTAAACCCTAGGCAAGTAAGTCATTGAGCTTGTCCTGCTTGAAATTAGAAACAGAGGTCTTAATAAATACTAAAAGTATACCCTTGTGGATATCATATCCCCCATATCTGTATACTGCCATATGCACCCTAAACCCCCTGCTTATGGCAAACTTGCGGCATCCCGGGTTCCTCGTAATCTGCTTGCGGGAAGCAGAGCTTTGGGAGGCGAATCCGAACAACGCTCTGTACAGTGTGATCTTTAGACAAATTTATGGCCTGAATAGTCAGAATCCGGTTTGGTGTATATAACAGGACACAAATCTGCGGGGTTATCATATCCAAGGGGGTATACTGTTAGCACTTCGTACTTTTTCCAATCTCTGCTTCTGATTTCACACTGGTAGTTTCGGGTCGAGGAAAACCTCTAGTCTATAGTCGAGGGCATTAGAGAACCGCTTCGAATGTGTTGAAAATGAAAGGGGGAGCAGCTCATGCCTCATGGACATGGACTCGTACTCCCACGTTCGACCACCCACCCCTACCCTAAGCCCTGAACTTCATCGGAGCCAAGGCAGACAATGCGGAAGTGGTTGGCCTTAATTTAGTGTGCGCCTTCGTCCCAGAGACCCTGCCATGAAGAGAGAAAGGGAAATCACATCAAGCAGCCCTTAACATGTATGTGTTTGAGGCTTTTAAAATGTTCGCAGGAAGAGATACCGCTCTCGCAGTTTAGATACCGAGACTCTGAAACCTACACCTTAAATGCTGAACCCCCTATCAGCCCTACAAACAATAAACCCTGCACAACTTGTAGACTGTAGTTAGAAACCCTCAAATACATCCCCAAGCAAACCGGTGCCGGGGAGGCGTAAGTCTCTTTCACCTCCTCAGCTTCCTCCGGGCGAAGCGTGCGTTTTTATAAACCCTAAACCTTAAACTCCTAAACCCTAAACCCCTAAACCATAAACCCCTAAACCCTTTATGGGCGTTTCACAAGAGTTCCATACAGTCTCACATTGTTTGTACCGGACTCCATAGCATTTTCTACGGATGTCTTGTTTATCCTGAAGTTCACAAACAGGGTCTTGGGGACCCCGACTTCGTCTAGATTCTGGATCTTGGTGGTGGTGGGGCGGCGGCGGTGGCCGTGGCGATGGCGACGACGAGGATGATGGTGATGATGATGCTGAAAATTATGATGATGAGGATGATGATGATGGTGATGGCGGTGGTGAGTGTGAGCTACTTGTTGGTGTTTATCCGGAACTTCCTTCCGATGGATGCTGGTAACTGTATATCGAAGGTGCTCTTGTGCGACATCGACTGATGAGCTCTTGGGACTCATTAAAACACTCCTGGTTCCCGCACACTCCCTGGCACTCCCTGAGAAATCAGCCAGTGGACAGCCCCAAAGATCCAATCTTAAACACGCAAGCCCTGAGCTCATCAATGTGACTCTACGGGTTCAGGGTTTTTCGGGGTTTTAGGGTTTCAATATTGGCTCCTGCCAACAGCTTCGTCCGGAAAGCCACGATCTCTGCATAGCTCTAAGCCTCAGCACCCAGCCTCTTGCAAGGGCGGGCCTAGATGGGCCTAGAGCCTCATTCCTCAACCCTGAAGAGCTAGGCTGTGCAGGACCTTTCCCTGGACCCTAATGCTTGTAGCCTAAGCACGCAAGAAACCCTAAACCCAACCAGCAAACCCAAAACTCTAAAGCCTAAAACCGTACCTGGAGGATCATGGGACCTAGTAAGTATGGTTATAAGTACCTTTTTTGCGGGTTATAAGTATAGCTACCTTATATCATAACAACGGTACCGCAATTACTAACTCCCATGATCCTTTAAGTACGAATGCGCCTCCCCAGCCGGCTTCGCTGCAGCATCAGCCGCCTGCGAAGCATCGTGCGGCTGGTATGAAATCGGGAAAAAGGTTTAGGGGGTTTAGGGTGCCTTACCTAAACCCTCCAAAGTGGGGAAAATATTGGTCCAACCCCTGTAAGAGGCTATTAGTTTATATGCTTTTGGGGTCCAGGTAAGAGTTAGAATAGGGTTCCTCTTAAGAGAACCTTACCTTACAGGGGACTATACAGGAATCTATGATAAGACAAAAAATAAGGGGCCGTAACAACAAGAATAGGGCATTGGGGGTATGTGATAGGATATTTGGTAACTGTTCAGTCAAGCATCGAAATTAAATTAGAGAAGCTTTACCAGGGATGTGGCAGGCGTGCTCCCTTTGCTGAGAGTATGACGCAACTGTTTCTTTACGCTTGCACTGAGCCTCACCATGATCTTGCTTGTCCAGATCCACGTTCACAGCTTACGGGCAGACTCAATGTGGCTTTGGCAACTTCGAAACTCCAGCCCCAAACAGCTTTGGGGCTTATACGAAAACCCTAAACCCTACACCCCTAGACCCTAAACAAATCATAAAGCTGCAAGGGCAGACTCAGGCTCAACTTCCAGGTCCGCTAAGCCGTGAGCCCTATAGACCCTAAATTCCATAGAAGAACTGCAGAATGCCCACTTCCCTAAAGCAGGAACCTGAAACCCGACACCCGCAAAGACCGTAAACCCCTAGAAGCCCGGAAATTCGGGGTGTTGGGTTTTAGGGCTTAGGGTTTATTGAGAACCTCGCTCCTACAATGAGCTCTCTACAGCTCTGGAAACTAAACCCAAACTTAAACCCTATATAACTTAAACCCTAACACCCACAAGCTAAAGCTGAAGGCTGAACGCGACAGCTACAACAATTCTGAACTCCAAGCACTAAAAGATATAAACCCCTAAACACTCAACACCAATGAAACCCTAAACCCGACACCCAGCGAGCCCTAAACTCTGACAGCGGAGGAATCTCTTAGCCCCGGGCCGGAGGCACCGGAGTGAGGATGGAGAAGTTCTCCAGCGCCAAGCGCTGCGCAGGGGGTCAGAAGTTGGCTTGTGATTAAAGGGAACTCCAGAAAGTTGGAATATGGAATAATGGCAGGATCCCCTATAATTTACCTTAAAGGGATTATGATAATGATATTGCAACTTTCCGGCTTCTACTGTATAGGGTTTCACAGCGGGCATTCTCTTGAGATTTGAGGGGCTTCGGATAATGTTAACCTACTTTTTATAAATCCCCCCTCAATTACAAAACCCCACCCCCGGAACTCAATTATAAACCCCCCCTCAATTACAAAACCTTCCGGCCCAAAATCCCCGAAATTAGATACTTCTTGTTGTGTGTTGTTGTGTGAGAGAGAGAAAAGGAGAGAAACTGCAGCTACTGCGAGAGCTTGAGGACTGCAGAGAGAGAGAAACTGCAGCTGCTGCGATGGCTTGGGGTCTGCAGAGAGAGAGAAAATGCAGCTACTGCGAGAGCTTGAGGACTGCAGAGAGAGAGAAACTGCAGCTACTGCGATGGCTTGAGGTCTGCAGAGAGAGAGAAACTGCAGCTACTGCGAGAGCTTGAGGACTGCAGAGAGAGAGAAACTGCAGCTACTGCGATGGCTTGAGGTCTGCAGAGAGAGAGAAACTGCAGCTACTGCGAGAGCTTGAGGTCTGCAGAGAGAGAGAAAATGCAGCTACTGCGAGGGCTTGAGGTCTGCAGAGAGAGAGAGAAAATGCAGCTACTGCGATGGTTTGAGGTCTGCAGAGAGAGAGAAACTGCAGAGCTTCAGCTGCGATTTTCAATCTTGCGCAGAGAAATTTCGCGATCAGAGAGCCCAAGCTGGGGGCTTCTTGCCCAGAGTGCGGCAGAGCTCTCGCACGTGGAAGCGAGTGCACTTAAAGACATCGCAAGAGGCACAGCCGCTCTGCCAGTGACAGCGAGAGCACACCCCTGGATCTCCGAGAGTCTTGATCCGCTCGATGTCCACGAGGGCTTCTTTGCCCAAATCAGAGACATCCGGTGGAGCACCTTCCTTCAGGACCTTGAGAGCAGCCTTCTGCAAAGCCGAGAGTTCGCCCTTTTCCGCCTCGGCCTTTTTCGCCAAGAGTTTCGCCTTGTCAGAGGCCTTCTTGAGTTGAACGGCCTGGTCCATGAGATATTCCTCCTTCTCGTCCGAGAGCTTTTTGACTTCGGCCTTCAGCTGAGAGGTGAAGGTCGACAGTTTGGTCTTCAGATCCGCCACTAGAGAGTGCTGAGAGCCCCTCTGCTTGGGCCCTTCGCCACGGCGGAGGGAGAGGTACTCCACCATCACGGCGAGACAGAAGAAGCCGCAGTCGTCAGAGGTCTGGGTCACCGTCGGGTAGTCGGTGAGAGGCGACTTGTCCACGTCGGCTAAGAGACCCTTCAGCTCATTTGCACATGCTGTCGGAGCTTTGTCTTTCTTCAGAGAGTCGGCGAGGAGAGCTTTGGGCGGTTCGCCCTCAGAGCCCTTCTGGAGGACGAGCAGCGTCCAGTGGTCTGGCTTCCGTGTGTAGATCGGAATGAAGAGGAGGTTGTGCTCCTGCCATTGCGTCTGTAGGTGAGCGATCAGGTACTCCTTTTTCTCGTGTTGCAAGAGAAAGCTGGAGAGGAAGGCGTCCACGAAGAACACGTCCGAGAGGCTCTCTCCTGTCAGAAACAGTCATTAAGTACGAGTCCTAAATGCAACGACAGAGTCCTTACAAAACAGACGAGCAGGGTCCTTTCTGCTCGAAGTGGTGGCGGACGAGAGCCCAGGCAGCATTCATTTGCTGGTCCAAGAGCATCTTCGGCTTCTTGGCAAGAGTAACCTCCACGGGCTCCGGCACGAAAGAGTCGTCTTCGCACCAGAGACCACAGTTCAAGAGCACCTCCTTCTTGAAGAGTCTGGAGAGCCGCAGAGGCTGCCACTCCAGAGACTTTGTCCAGCTCTCGGAGAGAGGCATCACATCCTTCTCCGAGAGGTTCAGAGTTGCACAGGCCAGACCAAAGCTCGGCAGAGTCAGCTTCTGAGAGAGGTGCGAAGAGACCTTGCCCTCCTGGCCCACAAGGTGAGAGGGCGAGAGCTCCGCCACGATGCGGACCTGCTTGCCGAAGAGAGGGCCTTGCAGAGTCTTCGGAGGCTCTGGTGCAGAGATCAGCTCCTGGACCTTCTTCTGAGAGCCCGCCAACAGAGCGGCAGCTGTCTTTAGAGAGCTCTTCTTGAGTCCCTTCTTCAGAGCCTTCGTCAGAGAGCCGGCCTTCCCAGAGGCAGGCTTCGCTTTGGCTTTCGCCTTCCCTGCTTCAGGGACGTGGAGAGCGAGAGCTTGCTGGCGAGAGATGTCCTTCAGCTTGAGCCGCATCGCCTCTTTGAACTTCTCAGAGACAGACCGCTTGGCTTGAGAGACGAGCTGTCTCTCAGCTTTCTTTGCGAGGATTCTCGCTTTCTCCTCCACCGCGAGAGAAGCTTCCCTCTTCCAGGCTTTCTGCAAGAGAGCTGGCGGGAGCTTGAGAACGCCGCTCTCGAAGCAGTTCCACCGAAGAGTTGGTGGCAGAGAGTCCATGTCACAGAAGTAGTCCTCCTCCTGGATGGTGAATCTTGTTCAGAGCTTCGAAAATCGGGTTAGGGGACGTTTGACAAAATTACTTGACTAATTAATTCAAGAACATACAGCTATGCTGATTTGAGAAGAGATGCAGAGTTCTTGTCGCCGTGAGCGACGTCCCAGTCCAAGAGCTCCTGGGCAGCGGCCGTGCCAGGAATCAGAGACCAGTCTGGTTCAGAGGGGATTCCATCCTGCACCCAGCCAAAGCGTGGTTCCAGCCATTCGCTTCGCAGTCTTGCAGAGCCCTGCGGCAGGTCCTTGAAAGAGGGCGTGGAGAGCTCCGCCGGCTGGAGCTTGCCGTCGAGAGGGCGGTAGGCCAGCATGCCATTCCGCCGAAGCCCTGAGAGCACCCAGTCAGAGGCATCCTCGGCACAGGCTTTCTGGGCAGAGACGATGGTCTCGCAGATGTCCTCCACAGAGGCAGCCCAGACAGAGGATTTGCCGCTCTCTGTCAGAGCCTTCTGGCCCAGAGACCTCCTCTCCGCCATAGAGGTGCGGCACAGAGACTTGAATCTGCGAGAGAAGTCCTCAGAATGGGTTTGGGAGTTGAGAGCTCGAAACAAAAACAGAAAGACCAGTGCATGCGAGAGGCTGTGTCCGTCAACTGGAGAGAGGCCGTCATCTTCGGAGCGACCAGAGTCTGGATCGTGTTCCCCAAGAAGTGGGCACCAGAGACAGACTCTGTGAAAGAGGCTCCCAGGCAGTCCCTCTGCACCAGCAGAGCTGGAAACGCCTCTGAGAGTTCCTGGGCCACCCAGGAGAGTATGATGCTGTCGGCATTAGAGCTCGGTTGCATCATCACAGAGACGTGCTCAAAGAGGTGCGGCTTCTGGGCTCGCAGAGCTCTCCATGGCTCCATGAGCCTGCCAACAGAGGTGCCCTTCTTGTGAGAGACAAGGTTCCCTCTCCACTCAAAGGTCTCATCGCAGAGCCACTTGCCGTCTTGAGAGATGTTCGAGAGTCTGGCATGAGGCCCGCTGATGATGATGAGACCTTTGTAACAGAGGCCAGTCGGCGGCGTTCCCGGAGAGTTGTAGTTCAACAAGACCTGCCGGGCTTCGTAAGTGAGGCGGAAGCGGTCCGCGAGAGGCTCCTGCCGGCAGGAATAAGGTTATGAATTATAACAGAAACGACCCAAGTAAAACATTGCAGAGAGGTCCTGGCGTGAGCGGAGTTGCCTCTGACCCTGAGCATCTCCGGAAGAGTCTGGGTGCTGCACAACCAGACCAGAGTCCACGTCCGCCTGCCCAGAGAGTTGCTTGTCGTGCAGAGCAGCCAAGTCCTGCCGGAGAGCCGCCTGAGAGGTGGGTTTTCGCTCCCACTCGGCGAAGAGAGACCTCTCGGCACCCGCCTTTATCCAGAGCGGAATTTGATCGGCGAAAAGGATCGCGAGAGAGGCTCTGTGTTCCAAGAACTGCTTTGGCTTAGAGACGTGCTTCCCCAGAGTCTCCTCGTCAGAGCAGGCAGCAAGCCAGAGAGCCCTGTCGAAAGATTGCCACGTCAAGTGGCATCTCGACTGCTCTTGGAGAGGCGTGAGCTTGGTGACGAGGTGAGGCCTCAAGTTCCTTGCAGAGCACCACTTCTCGAGACGACCTTTCAGAGACTCTTTGGCTTTGTCGCTCTTCTTCTGAGAGGCCAGCTGCTTGTCCAGCTCCGAGAGCCTCACCTGCAGAGGCGTCCGCTTTGGCTGCAGCAGCTTCGGATCAGAGAGATCCGCCTGCACCCGTATCTTGTCCATCTCCATGAGGTGGATGTAGTAGTTGTAGAGGTCCACTCGAAGCACCTGGTTCCCGTAAGAGCGCATCTCGTTGAACCACTCACGAGCCTTGTCCACCAAGTCGGGGAAAGAGTGCTTCCGACCCGCTCCTGGCAGACGAAAGCCTCTGTACGCACGCTTGAGATGCGACCTCTTGGTGCCCTTGGCACCAGTGTAGCGGTGGGGTTTGCGTGAGAGTTTGTTCTTTTGAGAGGTCTTCTTGACCAAGCTCCGCTGCAGCCACAGAGTCTTGACTCGCTTCTTCGGCAGAGCGAACTTCTTGGCGAAGTAACTGAAGAACTCCGTTTCGTCAGAGAAGCGGTCGCCTGCAACAGCGAGTTCCATCTCCTGCACGAGAGCTGCCCGCACGGCAACTGGGAGATCGCTTCTCCCAGAGCTCCTGCCTTTGGGGCGGCCTCCGTAGTACCGCTTCTTGCTTTGCACTTCGCTCTCTCGAGCTATCAAAGCTTCGTCGAGAGCTTTCTGTTCGAGAGCTTGCTTTTCAGCTACTTGAGCGATGATCTGCTTCATCTCGCGAGAGAGGGGCCGACCGCCCTGCTTGCCGGGAAGGAACCGCACTGGCTTCTGAGCTTCTGGGTGAGAGGGCTGGAAGAACCGCCGAAGAGAAGCTTGCAGGCCTGACGAGGGAAAGAAAGCATTGATTCAATGACATGCCGAATGAGTCAGAGGAAAGCAAGCTTTGCAAGCAAGAGCGAAGCCTCGTATGCCTATATACTGAGCGAAGCCCTTCGTTGGGAAAGCTTTAGCTTCCAAAGCCACGGGACTCCGAAACCGCAGATATAGAGGGCTCCAGAAACCATGCCTTCCTTAATACAATTCCTTATTCCCGGAGCCAAAAATCAATCCATCCTGATGGAGTACTAACAAAAGCCGTTCTGCAGAATTATAAACCCCCCTCAATTATAAACTCCCGCCGGGGAGTGCCGTTCTGGTGGTGCCTTTAAAAGGACAGCAAGCTTTAGAAGCCGAGCCCTGCATTGGGAAAGCCTTGGATTCAAAAGGAAAGCAAGCTTTAGAAGACAAGCCCTGCATTGGGAAAGCTTTAGCTTCCAAAGCCACGGGACTCCGAAACCGCAGATATAGAGGGCTCCAGAAACCATGCCTTCCTTAATAAAATTCCTTATTCCCGGAGCCAAAAATCAATCCATCCTGATGGAGTACTAACAAAAGCCGTTCTGCAGAATTATAAACCCCCCTCAATTATAAACTCCCGCCGGGGAGGGCCGTTCTGGTGGTGCCTTTAAAAGGACAGCAAGCTTTAGAAGCCGAGCCCTGCATTGGGAAAGCCTTGGATTCAAAAGGAAAGCAAGCTTTAGAAGACAAGCCCTGCATTGGGAAAGCTTTAGCTTCCAAAGCCGCGGGACTCCGAAACCGCAGATATAGAGGGCTCCAGAAACCATGCCTTCCTTAATAAAATTCCTTATTCCCGGAGCCAAAAATCAATCCGTCCTGATGGAGTACTAACAAAAGCCGTTCTGCAGAATTATAAACCCCCCTCAATTATAAACTCCCGCCGGGGAGGGCCGTTCTGGTGGTGTCTTTAAAAGGAAAGCAAGCTTTAGAAGCCAAGCCCTGCATTGGGAAAGCCTTGGATTCAAAAGGAAAGCAAGCTTTAGAAGCCAAGCCCTGCATTGGGAAAGCTTTAGCTTCCAAAGCCACGGGACTCCGAAACAGCAGATTTAAAGGGCCTCAGAAACTATGCCTTCATGTCCTTGCTTGCGAAAGCTTCGGCTTTCAAAGGAGCAGGGAAAGGAGAGCAGGATCATTGTTCATTGCTGACACTTTACCAAACGTGCCTTGTCTGCTGGAAGAGCTGGACTCAGAGGCAACGACAGCTCCTGCAAGACCGAGGGAAGAGCCGACGGCATCCGGTGCCGCTTCCTCCTCCGAAGAGATCTCCATTGCCATTGCAATGGAGAGGCGATGCCTTTCTAAAGGACTTACACGGTCAGAGCGGGGCTGATACGAGCTTCTGCTAAGGTTGAAAAGAGAACACTGCTTCAGTTCTGCCTTCTTCAGCGTGGCTGCTCAAAAGAGTCTTGCGGCGAATGCACAAGAGAAGTTCTTGGCTATTCAAAAGACTTGTTCAGAGTGGCCGCTCAACAAACATGCGACAGAGACCCTGCGAGCAGCCGGCTGTTTCTGCTGAAAGCGAGAGAGAGTTCAGTTCAGGCCGCTTCGGGCGAGGCAGGGAGAGGAACTAACATCTCCCAATCATCATGATCAGAGTGGTGCTCATCATGCTCAGAAGCTTCAGAGTGTGTTTGACTGCCAGGCAGAGAGTTCCCCAGATCATCGAGATCCTCCTGGGTCAGCACCCGCCAAGAGCGACGGCCCTCCAAGAAGAGAAGGTCTCCAACAGAGAGATCTCTGCGTCGGATCAGCCATCCCTGAAGAGTCCACCTCTCAGAGCTGAAACAAGAGACCTCCGGAGAGAACCTCATGCCGTCCTCAAGGCACCAAGAGCAATCATGCAGAGGCAGGCCCAAGAGTTCTCCAATCAGAGAGGCGACGTCTTCCTCGTGCTCCAAGAAGCATCTGCTGATGCAGAGAAGAGAAACGTACCTGAGTCCGGCAATAAAAAGAAAAGATTATTGAAAGAGACACAAGAGCCAAAGCGAAATGCGAACGGAGGCACTGGTTCACAGAGACGGTGGGAGAGACAGTCTCCATGTTTCCAAGCAAGAGGCCAAGTTGCTGAGAGCAAAAGAGCTCCCGGGCTGACTGTTCTCCGCAAAACACAACTTTAAAAACAAAGAGAGAGAGAGAGAGAGAGAGAGAGAGAGAGAGAAACATAGACAGCGAGAGAGAGAGAGCATGCGTGTTTGTGTGTGTTTGCGCTAGAAACTAAACTAATTAAACCGTACATAAACCCTAAACCCCAAAGCACAAAAGAGTGAGTTCTTTTGCAGAGCCAAGCTGAGAGTCGGCTGAACAGTTCCAGAGAGATGCTCCAGCAGAGAGCGGGCTTTTTTGGAGAGTTGAGGTTTTAGGGTTCTAGAGTCTAGGGTTTAGGCTCGAAGGTAAAGGTAATTAAGGCCTGTAAGGGTTTAGGGTTTAAGGGTTAGGGTTTAGGGTTTCGGGGGTTTAGTAGGGTTTTGGGTTGCCTGAGAGTTCAGGTGTTAAGGTTTTAGAGTCTAGGGTTTAGGCTCGAAGTTAAGGTAAGGGTTTAGGGTTTAGCGTTTAGGGTTTAATTAGGGTTACTTTAAAAAAAGCCGGCTTCTGCGAGCTCTCGATCTTGAAGAGCCCGGCTCATCAAAGCCTGGGATGGGCATATGTATAACATTATATATATATATATAGATAGATAGATAGATATGTATATATATATATATGAATATGTACACACATATATATATATATACATATATGTAAATACATATACATATACATATACATATACATATACATATACATAATATATATATATATATATACATACATATACATATATATATATATATATATATATAATACATATACATATATAACATATGTGTATAATTAAGTAGTATACATGAAATCATGATATATATATATATATATATATATATATAAATAAATAAATAATATAATATAATATAATTAATATAATATAATATAATATAATATAATATAATAATGATTAGTATCGTCGAGCAGCGTAGAGTGCTGCTCGAGAGCCAAAGCAAAGAGCTCCTCGGAGCATGAATTAATTAAGAGGGTTTGGGGAGTTTAGGGTTGAATTAAGGTGTACGGCCTAGTTTGTGTGTAGGGCCACGGTTTAAGGTTTGGGGTTAATTAGGGTGTTGAAGTTTTTGGTTTAATTACTTAAGAAGGGTTTAGTTAAGCCTTAATTAAGTAGGTACATAGGGTTTAATTAAGGAATACCCCCAACGAACCCCAAACCCTGGAACCCCTTCACCCTAAACCCCGAAACCCTAAAACCGCCCCAAACCCTGGAACCCCTTGACCCCTAAACCCCGAAACCCTAAAACCAGAGCCGAGCGTCGCCAGAATGAAGGCATAGAGGCTCCACCCCTATGCCTCGGATAGAGTTTGGGGTTTAGGGTTTGAGGGTTTGGGTAAGTTTAGAGTTTGGGGTTTAGGGTTTCAGAGGGCTTATTTCAGGGTTTGGGGTTTCAAGTTAGAGGTTTCAGAGTTTAGTTATTTAGGGTTTAATTAAGGGTTCAAGGTTTAATTAATCAGGGGTTGTGGGTTTTCCGGTTTTAGGCTTTAGGGCCTTTAGGGTTTAGGGGTGTTGTTTAATTACATAAGGTTTTTGAAAGGCTTAATTAATTAATTAAAACAACCGAGCATCAAAGAGATCTTCCCCCTGAGAGGTTCCTCTAGGCCTCGGATGAGAATTAATTTAGGGTTTAGGGTTTAGGGTGGGTGTTTGTGGTTCAGGGTTTCAGGCTTTAACTAGAGGTTGCAAAAAAAAGTTGGTGATCACAGCAGAGGGTCCCATCGGTCGGCAGAGAAGCAGGTCACCGAGAGGGCTTGTTGTTCCAACCAGAGAGGGAAGGACACCTGCAGCAAAACATAAGCCATCTTCCCCCAAACCTCAATTAACTATTTAATTAACAACCCCTAACTAAGCCCTGAACCCTTTATTAACTAAACCGAGAGGCTCGTCGAAGCATGAGAGGCCAGCTGAACTGCCGATAGCAAGCGAACCATGTTCAATTAAGAATTAAAACAACCCATTGTCATTACATTATTGAGATATAACTAATTACGGAAAGAAATACGTTAATTAAACAACCAAGAAACTCAGCAAGGTAGCGGCAGCGGTCAATGACGATAGAGCTTTGGTTCGCAAACCACAATCCAAGCACACCCCCAAACTCCGGTGCATCGGAGATTGGAGAGCAGAGCCCGGACCTCCAGGGTATTCGTTACTTAGGGTTTAGAGTTTAGGGGTTCAGGGCTCAAGTGGGGTTTTAGGGCTTACTTAGGGGTTTATTAATTAATTATTTCAAGTCGAGAAACTCCTCCCAGAGCCATTTCACAGAGGAGAGAATCTCGCTCACGTGCGCCGGAGTTGGCGCCATCTCCTGGGAGTGGCTTTAGGGTTTGATTAGTAAGTAACTAAGGTTAGGGTTTAGGGTTTAATTAAGGGTTTCGGGTTAATTCCATTGTAATTAAGAGTCGTCCGAGAGTTCGTGGAGGAGCTTCCAGATGCACTCCAGAGTTGCACCCAAAGCTCCCATGATGCCTGAGAGGATTTGGGAACTAGTAATTAGAACTTAATTAATTAATGAATAATTAATTAATAAATAAACCCTAAACCCTAGTAATTACTATCTTTGTTAATTCACAACGAAAACGAAAAGAAGCTGCGAAATCTAGAGAAGACACAAACCGCCTGCCAAGAGTTCGCCGTGTGGTGCGGCTCAGAGTGCATGCGCGAGAGCTCGGCGTCCAACCACCTGATTTACAGTCCCTTAATTCTATACTGAATCACTAAATAAACTCAACCCCCATTAAGAAACAAAGCGAACCCCCCCAGAAAATACTTAAAGAAAGAAGAGGGCCTTCTCAGAGTCAGACGCGTGTGTCCTCCGCTGCGGCGGAGAGCGCCGAGACTATCGGCAGAGCGATGGTACGTGACCAGGATCGAAGAGATATTCCTGAGAGTTTGGGTTTAGGGTTTGGGGTTTAGGTTTCAATACCATTAATTAGGGTTTAATCGGGTTTAATTAATTAAGGTGTAATTACGGTCTAGGCGCACCACCAGCAGAGAGAGGCCCACCACACGGGCTCCGGTGTAGTAGCCAAGCACCGGCGGATCAGAGCCCCATCCCTGAGGTTGAGAGAATACAAGCAATATCCTAAACCCCTAAACCCTATAACTAATTAAGGAATGAAGAGAATTCCAGACAAGTTGCATCCCCGAGAGGAGAGCCGGGTGCCGGTGGGCCCGGCGGTCCAGAGCCATGCGGGAGAGGGTTCCCCGGGCCAGAGCCTCCGCCACCTCCGCCGAGAGCAGGGCCGGCCAGAGCCTGCAGGGAAAAACCCTTTAAACCCTCGAGATTTATTATACTAAAGCCCATTTACTTAGAGTCCAAAAGCTCTCCCAGAGCTGCCTGGTCCGCGTCCGCGAGAGGAACTCCGGCAACAGAGCCGGGCTCCGCTGCTGGAGAGCCGCCCTGCAGGGCAAGAGAAACCCCCCAAAACCAGAGCACCACCCCTTAACCCACTGAACCCTCCTCGTCTCCCATCATCGAGAGATCCTCGGCCGGGGCCAGAGAGCCCGCCTGCAGGGGATTCCGAAATTAGAGTTTATTTATTACTTATTTTACAGAGGCCCCTCCTCTGCAATCTCAGAGAGAGCCGGCACAGAGGTTGTCGTCAAGGAGGCCATTGCCTTGGGGGATTGAGTGTAATTAGACAAGTTCTAAGAGAGATGTAGTTTAATTCATAATTACAAATAAACAAAAAAATAAGAAACAATACTGGATACGTATCTAGAGACGAGAGGAGCGGCTGCGTGAGAGTGCAAGAGGGCGATAATTGCCGAGAGCCCAAGCTGCTCGGCCGCGATAACGTGCAACTACTACTGTATTAATTACTACTTACTCTAAATATTACTACAATACTCGTATTGTACTACTCTACTACTGTACTATTGTATCAATACTGTACTTTTGTACTATTGTGCTATTATCATTATATTGTAGTACTATAATACTGTACTATTGTACTACTGTACTAATTATTGTGATACTGTACTACTGTACTACGACGACGACCCCCCTCAATAATCAATCCCCCCTACCCCGGGCGACAAATCAATCAAGGGGGGGGGGGGTTTATTAATAGGAGGTTGACATTAAGTTGAATAAGCGTTCTTGGCACTTTTTTTGAGAGCATCTTCTGGAGATACTGTAGCCATGGCATATGTGAAATAAAGCAAAAACCCTAAACCCTAAGCCATGAAAAAGACCGATAGCATGTTGAGGGCATTGCTTTAAGCCCGGGCTGTGTGGAGTCCTCGAGTGAACGCGCTCTACTTGGATGTCCGTGGGTAGTCATAAGCAGGGCTATAAGACCCCTAGTATGGGTCATAATTGTATAGCTATATACAAATACTACAAATAACTTATAGCTACCCTTGAACCTCCAAGTAGAGTGAGGGCTTCGGGTTCGCGATTCGGCTTTCCCATTCACACTCTGATTGTATTGTAAAATAGTTCGGGGCGAATAGAGAGCTGACTTCCATTTCCCACGAACAGAAACTGTCCACAACACCATCTACAAAGATCGTACTTGACATAATGTGTATCGGACTCGATTCCTGTAGCAAGATGGCTTCAAGAAGGCTTACCCTAAACAATGCGCTCGAAACCGGCTAAAACCCATCCAGCCGAATCCTAAGCTTCAGGGAAGAATGCGCCCTTCCCCTCCTGCCTCGCCCTCCTTACCTTTGGTTAGTAGGGAATGGGTTTAGGGTTTAGGGTGTAGGGAATGGCAGAATGGTAGTAATGGTAGTTATATTTGTACCCCATTCCTCCATTCCCTACTAACCAAAGGTAAGCCTACCCCCACTCCAAAAACCGGCTCCCTTCAACTTCATCTTCTTTGCAAATCCCCGAACAAATAAAGCCCGTACGTGTCAGAGATCCCTGCCCGGAAGTTTCAGACAAGATAGGGGCCCTTAGCAAACGGAATACGGCTTTTGTGATATATTCTAGGGCCTAGGGTTTCGGGGTATAGTCTAGTAGAAGGCCGCTGAAAGATGAGGGCTATAGCAAAGGGCCGTTGTAGGCTGGGCTTCCTGTCTGTGGGCTTCCGGGCTCAAGGCGTTCGTGTCTTCAGGGCATTTAGGGCTTCGGAGCTTTTAGGGTGCAGAGAAGGAACCAACCGGCAAACCACACCTTTTTTGTGCGGAAGCTCACTGGTGGTGAGATCTATCGAAACCTTGAAAAGGCAAGTCTTCTGCTTGGTTCGAGCGACAAGCCCTGCCACCCCTGAGCTTCTGCGGATCTAGTGGTTTCGGACTTCTCATTTGCATGTTGAGGGTTCAAAGGTCAAACAGTGTACAAGGCTCTAAGCGGCAATATTCTCGACCCTCATCCAAACCCGACAACCCTACAGCTGACACATAGCTGAATGGTGAGACAGCCAACGAGCTGCCACTGTTGCTCGCGCCGGTCAGACTGGCCTCTTCGCTCTAACAAATGCAACCCGACAACCTGCCAACCACCCAACGGACTTCGTGGGGTTCTGTGAGTGTTTCCGGATTCTGTAAGGATTGCACATGGGCTATTTCGGAGAGGCTCGAAGCACCTCCTAGATACATCGTTCTAGGAAGCCTTGCCGGCAATACGGGCGTAAAGTTGTACACAATCGGTGCTAATCGCCTCGTAAATACGTTGTTCTAAGATGCCTTACCGGAAAGTTGCGCATACTCGACACAAGCGGTGCTGTCATTGCACATTGAGCATGCCTGTAGGGCTACAAGCTGCAAGTCATGGAATCTCCTACAAATTGTCGAAGGGTACCACTTAGAAGCTGCCCCCGCCCTGTAATAGTGACCATAAGGATTATATAGGATTATATTAGGGCCCTATATACCCCTATTATACCACTATTACAGGGTGGGGGCAGCTTCTAAGGTACCACGTTTCTTGCTGAAGGCCGAGCTCCAAACATTTCCAAGTGTTAATGTAAGAAATTATGGGGGCCTTTGTTAAGGTTCTTTTAAAGGGGTCTATAAGGGTTACTATGAGGGATCTATAAGGGTACTATAATGTAGGAACCTGATTAAGAAACCTTGGGCGTTTATTCGGGTTCCTTATATGAATCCTAGTGTTTTGGTGTTATAGGCCCAGGGTTTCTTAATCAGGTTCCTACATTATGGGCGATCATATAGGGGCGGCACAACTTATGGGTGATCCTTACAGCACGGATCTTACTCCCCATGCTTCTCTAGCGGGGCCCCTGGCGAATGAAGCTCTCGTTTCGGATTTTCAATTGGCTTTCGTGCGCGATGGCTCCAAGCACTAGATGCCCGAATCTTCTGTCTATATATAGAATCTTGGTGCTTTCAATCCAAGTGAGCTCGACTTGCCCTGGTGTTCCTTGCTTCGACCATGAACTTTAGGCCCTAAACCCTAATTCCCTGGATCCTATCCTAAACGCCAAACCTTCTTTCGGACTCAAAAGCCTTTAGAACCCTCAACTTAGGCCGAGACCTGCGAAGCAAATGGAGCATCTCTCAGTAGTCTTCCCACTTGATCTCTCCCTTCCTCAAAGCCTTCATGGTGTCAGAGTTTAGGGGTGTAGGGGTTTCGGGATTAAGGGTTTCCGGGCGCATCTTCACGCAGCTTTAAAAGTGGATGGCTTCAAAGGTGTATCATCAAGGACCTTTCACCCCAAGGGTCCAAGTACCTAATAATCATATACTCTCCAAAATCCTAACCTACACAACTACTATCCGAAAACCAAGTACCCAATTATTGGGTCCTTTGGACCCTAAGGTTCCCTTACAGTCCCCTAAGGATTCCTTATACCCTCCCCCCTTGAACCACCCTCCCTTAACCCTAAACCCTAAACCCTAAAACCCTAAAACCCCAAACCCTAAACCCTAAACCCTAAACCCTAAACCCCTAAAACCCCTAAAACCCCAAACCCTAAACCCTAATTTCAGATGCTTGCAGGGTCTTCAAGCGTTTCAGGGCTCCGCAGGTTCAGCCCCAAGTTCAAACATGCGGCGCTCGGATGTTCAGGATGTTCGGGACCCTACCTCGAACGGTTGATGATATAAATCCTGCATAATAAGGATCTATAAGGGTACCTTTAAGGGGCTCCTTTAAGGGATCTTTAGGGGCTTTAGGGTTTAGGGTTTAGGGTTGATGATATAAATCCTGCATAATAAGGAATATGCCATAGTTCCCATGGTTTACAGTAGAAGCCTAACAGTTCGAAACCCAATCGCCTCAATCCTTAAGAGTAATGTATGGGGAATCCCAGCACTATTTGGCCTTTATCCGGTTCCAAGTTTATGGTGTTAACTGTAGTGTCCTTCAGATTCAGGTAATGCAGGATTTATATCATCAACAGAATGACCAGCACTCTTCTTATGATGCACGCTGCACGCACAGTTATTTCTGTCGAAGGACAAAGAATCAGGGATCAGGGGCATACTATAGCGTGTAAAGAAATTCTCATAGCTTGCGGTGCCTACGGTTCTGCAGTATTTTTGTCAGTCGCTACAGAGCGCTATAGAAGAACGCTTAGAGAACCCCTGCAAATCGACTACAGAAGCCACGGAACCATCAGAAAAGCCCCAAACAGATACTACAAAATCCGAAAGGATCCCCCCGAAGCCCATACGGAAGCCCAATATAGCACCCACAAGAAGCCACAGAGCCTACATTCACACAACCCTGAAAGAAACTTGAATATAAAACCTTTGTGCAACCCCCACTGAAACTCTATAGACCGTGATAGAAAGCCTAAGACGGAGAGGTTCACCGCCTTCGTTAGCACCTCCTGGAACTCTTCCCGCGTGTAAATCTTCGTCTTCTCCTGCGGTTGTCCCCCAAACCCTGAGCCCTAAACTTTAATGCCCAAGGCCTTTCGTCCCTAGATGCCCTAAACCGTACAGAAATCCGAAATCCTAAATCCCACACCGTTAAGGCCGGATTGGGAGTGTGTATGAGTCTCCGCTCTCTGCAATAGAGCCCCCAAAAAGCACATAAGCAAAAATTAGGGTAGGGATATCCCATATAAATCCCCTTAAAAGGAAGCCCAATAAGGTAGGGATATCCCGGTAAAATGCTTATGCTCATGTGCTTTTTGGGTCCCTAACCCAAGCCTCCTAGAGCTGGCAGGAAAGATCACGTTCAACTTCACTTTCGGGCTTATAGTAGAAGCCAGAAAGTTGGAATACCAGTATCGTAACCCCTTTAAGGTAAATTATAGGGGATCCTACCATTAATCCATATTCCAACTTTCTGGAGTTCCCTTTAGGGGCTTGGAAATTTGGGGGTTTGGGGGTCGGAGTTTCGGGGTTCAGGGCTTAGGGCTTCAGAGGTTTAGTCAGAGGTTTAGTCAGAGGTTTCGGTGTTTTGGTTTCAGGGCAGGGAGTCATTGGCTGAAAGCTTGAGATAGAAACCACTCCCAGGGTGACTTCTGACTCAAAAACTAACTTTGGAAGCCACTTCCGAAATCGACGATTCGGGTTTGCAGGTCGCGTCTGCAGCTGAGCCAGACTAAAGCGAGCACTGACTCGTCATGCCCCTAAACCCTAAACCCTAAACTCTGAACCCTAAACCCTAAACCCTAATTACCTTGTCGGACCAGGAAACTAAAAATCCTGAAAGCTCCTGGGGGGGTTGGGGTTTTGGGGTCTGCAGTGGGTTGATGCGCTTCAGGTCCTGAAACCCCCATTATGCTCAAAGCTCCTAAGCAAGACCTTATAGACCTTTACTAAAACCCTGAAACTAAACAACCCAAGCCCTTAAAAACCTCTGAAACCCGCGACATCCCTTTAAAGCACCATGCAAAGAACATCCTGCCTCCTGCTTGTAGTCTTCAGGAACCTTCCGAAAGTGGCGGTGATGTTCCATGGCTTAGTTTCTCTGCAGAAACTGAGGTTTAGGGTTTAAGGTTTACAGGGCTTCGGATTTGCCGTGTGGGGGGCTGCGGTTGTGTATCGTAGGTTGGGTATGGCTTCAGGTTGTCGGGTGGAAGTTTAGGATTGCGAGGGGTGTCTACTTTCATCATCATGCCTATGCCTACAACACACTCTGTCGCTGAAGCCTCTCTCACCCGAATTGGCCTCTTCCCGAGAATCAGGGACCCTTCATGAGAATCCTACCTTGGCGAGATCCTTATCAGAAGGACCCATGACCCTAAACCCTAAACTCTAAGTCTACTCGGAGGTTCATGGCTACTTATAAGTCGGGTCATAAGTAGGGTAACTGTACTTAGAACCCATATTTGGATACTTATAACCCCACTTACAACTAACCCTAAACCCTAAGCCCTAAATCTAAACCCTAAACCCTAAACTCTAAAACCCTAAACTCTGAACCCTAAACCCTAAATCCTAAACCCTAAACCCTAAACGTCTAGGGAAGCCCTTCTGAAGCCCCCTGCCTCCTCGCTGCGGTCTGGGGCCCCTTCTTTCGCTTCCTTCTGGGCCTGTCTCTGCAGGGTTTGGGTTTAAAGAGTCTGGGTTCACCTTCTGCTTAGAGGATCATGGGACTTAGTAAGTAGGTTATCAGTGGGGTTATAAGTCCCCTAAGTGGGGTTATCCTAATTATAACCTACTTATATCCTTACTTACTAAGTCCCATGAGCCAAAGGGTCCTATGTACTGTTATGGGGAATACTTCCCCAAATCATAATAGTAATTCCTAATATATAACCCTACATTCTACTATATCGATACTTTGGACCCTTTGGGGACCTAAGAGTAACCTAGTAATAAAAAGGGTGCCCTTTTTGATCTAAAGGGGGTCATAAGGGAACCTAAACCGTAAAAACAGGGAATAAGGGCCCACTCTGGGTCCCAGGTTTTAAAGAGTTTGGGTTCACCTTGGCCGATTCAGAGTGGGGCTTAGGGTTCGGAGTTTGGAGTTTAGGGCTCAGCTCTTGGGGACTTGTACGGCCAGCAAACTCCCCCCCTCCTCCCGCCAAACAAAAAAACACATGCACACTAAGATTACGGGCAGTGCAGAGGTGCTTTCTTTCCCACATCTTCACGGGGTCTCAAACAAGTGCAGACAAACAGACTCGCAGACACGTGCACACACTGCCACATGTACACAAATGCACATAACCCGAACAAGACTGCATTCTAGTTCAATATGATCCTATATGGTTGTGCGCACGTACACTTCAACGTCCAGTTTTCTGTCTGTTTGGAAAATACAAGCAGCACTTTAAACTCGCAAGTATTGTCTGGCACTGACACGAGCTTCCGAGGTGAGCGAAGAGCACTGATACGTTCTCGGGCCTCCATACGCTTCTTAGCCTCCTCCTTGCGCGCCTCGGGACGACGGCTTTTGTGCTTCGCATATCACTTGCAGGTGTTGGGGTCTAGGATTCTGGGCGTCGAGGGAGTAGGGTCGAGGTTTTGGTGGCATTAGGATCTAGAATCTGCTGGTGGCTGGGGTTTGGGATGGTTTAACTTGGGCAACGGCTGTTTCATGTCAGGATTCGAGTTGCTCAAGGATAGCGGTTTAGGGGTGCTTATAAGGATTGGGTTGCCACGTTAAACCCTAAGCTGCCACGCTCGCCTGCTTACGAAGTCCCATGATGCGCCATGGTAGACATGGCATCCCTACCTGGGCCCTGGACCCCTACATTTTATAAGGCTTCTTACATGCTATGAGTTCCGTATGCTGAACTCTAAACGCCAACTCTGAAACCCAAAATGCGAAACGGAAAACAAAGTATGCTGCCCTGAGAATCCAGGCAGCGTCTACCCTAGCCCCAGCAACTTCCAGAATGCTAAAGCCAATCGCAATTCTCAACAGCTTCACACCTAAGCAAAGCCAAGATCGTCGGAGGAAAGCATCTTCACAATCTGACCGAAACAATGCAATACATCATCCCAACAACATCAAGTCCCGAACAACTTCAAATCTTGCGACAGCCGGTAATCCCCTCAGGAACCATCCTGCTCCAAGCAACCCTGAAAAGTCCGTATGACATCATCCAAACAACCTGAAATTCCAAAAAACCATGAACCTAGACCCCCCAACTACCCTCTATTATACCGTTATACCCCAAATACCCACTAGTAACGACCATCAGGGCTCCATTAAAGCTGTACGAAGTCCGGCCTTCAGCCTCTTCTTCCGCGCCCGCTTCTCATCGATGTCCTGGAACTTCCGGACAACAAGACACTGGGTTCTTGCGATCATGAACAGCGCAAATATCGGGGCCGTAATCAATAGACAAGGGTTTTGGAGCCAATTACACTATAAATATAGCAATTAAGGACCCCCGCCAAAAATAGTATAGGTAATTGGGATAGCGCCTAGATTAGGCTGATTAAGAATACATCGCAGTGTTACTACAGGGGTTCCAGGAGAGAGGATATGGTGCGTTCTAAACGAAACTTTATAGGAGGCTTAGGTACTTACCTTTTCTGTGGGGATTTCGCGTCAGGTCCCTAAACCCTAAACCCCCACGCCTCTACACGAGAGTCCTTCTGCTTCGTAGTCGGAGGCTACTTTGATACATCCACACGAGATTCCGGGCCAATTCCTGACCTGCACAAATCTTCGAAACCCTGACCCTGAAACCCAAACCCCCCCTTCTGGCAAGCCATCGAAATGCATTGGATAACTGTTGTTGTTCCCATCACAGAAGGCAACCGTTTAAAGTTCGAGCTTTGGGGAAACATTTTGCGTTTGTCTCTGCTAGAGTACACATTTCCTAGCCGAGCTCTTCAGTCTTGACGCCGTTTATACTTGGAGGCCCAGGAAACTTAGTAAGCAGGTTATAAACAGGGTTATAAGTACCTTAAATGGAGTTACCCCAAAAATAACCCTACTTATAACCTACTTACTAAGTCCCTTGGCCGTTTAAGCAGGGTACTTTGGGTTTCGTTGGCGGCTGAAAGCCCGGGAGATTCCAGCTGAAATTCATCTGAGGGCCCGAGGGACGTAAATTAACCCAAAAACGAAACTTAACCCTTCCGACGTCTAAACCCCAAGCCCTAAACCGCTGAAGTTAATCATAAACCCAAAGCCCTATAAACCGTTAACCGCTGAAGCCCTAAACCCTAAAGCCCATCTCAGGGCCGTGCGCGCTGCTTCAACAAGCCGGTGGGAAGACCCACCTCCTGACAGGCTTGGACGATTTTCTGCGCTCTACAACTGGGTTCTTTCCCCTGGATTTCATTTAAGTTACCATAATTTAACATTTACGGCTAAGGGTTTGGGGGTTAAGGAATTCCCATCACGAGGTGCTAACTGACCAGAAACATAAGTACTAAATACATACACATTGCAAATAATAACCATCTATATATATATATACATACACATGTAATCACATGTATATAACCTATAGAGTCATACATACTAAACAAACAGAAAAATAGAATGTAGAAGTGTGTGTGTGTGTGCGTGTGCGAAATGCAGGATGCTAACCATGACAAAAGAAGTTCCATTTAAAGGTGCTAAAATCCGGCAGACAAGGTCTGTCGGTAACCTAGCATAGACATTTTGGGGCCGTATATGATTGATTATATAGTATAATTGGGGATTCGGAAACTTACGGCAAACGATGGGCAAACGATGGGCAAACGATGGCAAACCCTGCACAGCCCACTGGCCTAATTCAACAAGTGAAGGCGCAGTTGGGCTTGGGGTGGACTACCCTTGCCTCTGGGGTTCAGGTATTGGAAATATGCCCTGGAATACGCTTGCTTTGCCAAGGGTTGCCCTATGCAAGGAAACATTAATCGTGGAATCACACCAACGCAGGACGAAAAGCCCTGCGTATACATGCGCAT
This sequence comes from Symbiodinium sp. CCMP2592, assembly GCA_905221615.1. Taxonomy (NCBI): domain Eukaryota; class Dinophyceae; order Suessiales; family Symbiodiniaceae; genus Symbiodinium; species Symbiodinium sp. CCMP2592. Next base: position 329,499 of record CAJNDT010001957.1, read on the forward strand.
GCTGGCAGAACATTCATTACTGCAGCACAGGCGCTCGGTGGGCATAAGTTCAGAGTCCAATGCCCAAGCGGTACAGCCCTGCAACGTTCTGGCTCACCGAGAAAGTCCAGTGACAACCAAGTTGGCCACTGCACTGAGTAGGCAAGCAACACAGTGGTAACAAACAGCCCGCAGGCAAGTGTGGCAATCCACAGCACGAGCTCCAGGGGCAAGACTGAAGCCAACTGCTGCGACCTGCCCACTCTGTAGCTTATGTCATGAGAGTCCTGTGGCTGCATGTTTGCCATAGGACTGAACAGGTAAGCACATGCCAACAATGCGCCATGGGTGGCCACAGCTTGCATCTCACTTCGCTGCCTGCAGAAACCCCCTGCAAGAATCCATGTGGCCAAGCACAAGGCAACGAAATCTCAAAAGCTCCAAAGCAGCAGCGCGTGAAAGACAGACAACCAGCGAAAGTTCATAGCCTCATGATGCTCCTCCCGCACAACGCAAGCCGTCGAGTTCTTCTTCACGAACACTCAAGTTGGTGGTTCTGCAGACTGCAACTCCCTGTTCGCTTTTTGCGCAGGCTCTCGATGGGCTGGTGCTTGCAGCTCGGCCCAGGCGGTACGGCCGCGCTGCTTTCTGGCTCGCCGAGAAAGTCATGCGACGATGGCAGCGCTGCAGGACTGAGTAGGCGAGCACATCGCTTCCTGATTGGAACACGCGGTCTGCAACACAGGCGCTCGGTGGGCGTAAGTTCAGAGTCCAATGCCCAAGCGGTACGGCCCTGCAACGTTCTGGCTCACCGAGAAAGTCCAGTGACAACCAAGTTGGCCACTGCACTGAGTAGGCAAGCAACACAGTCGTAACAAACAGCCCGCAGGCAGGTGTGGCAATCCACAGCACGAGCTCCAGGGGCAAGACTGAAGCCAACTGCTGCGACCTGCCCACTCTGTAGCTTATGTCATGAGAGTCCTGTGGCTGCATGTTTGCCATAGGACTGAACAGGTAAGCACATGCCAACAATGCGCCATGGGTGGCCACAGCTTGCATCTCACTTCGCTGCCTGCAGAAACCCCCTGCAAGAATGTGGCCAAGCACAAGGCAACGAAATCTCAAAAGCTCCAAAGCAGCAGCGCGTGAAAGACAGACACAACCAGCGAAAGTTCACAGCCTCATGATGCTCCTCCTGCACAACGCAAGCCGTCGAGTTCTTCTTCACGAACACTCAAGTTGGTGGTTCTGCAGACTGCAGCTCCCTGTTCGCTTCTTGCGTAGGCTCTCGATGGGCTCGTGCTTGCAGCTCGGCCCAGGCGGTACGGCCACGCTGCTTTCTGGCTCGCCGAGAAAGTCATGCGACGATGGCAGCGCTGCAGGACTGAGTAGGTGAGCACATCGCTTCCTGATTGGAACACGCGGTCTGCAACACAGGCGCTCGGTGGGCGTAAGTTCAGAGTCCAATGCCCAAGCGGTACGGCCCTGCAACGTTCTGGCTCACCGAGAAAGTCCAGTGACAACCAAGTTGGCCACTGCACTGAGTAGGCAAGCAACACAGTGGTAACAAACAGCCCGCAGGCAGGTGTGGCAATCCACAGCACGAGCTCCAGGGGCAAGACTGAAGCCAACTGCTGCGACCTGCCCACTCTGTAGCTTATGTCAAGAGAGTCCTGTGGCTGCATGTTTGCCATAGGACTGAACAGGTAAGCACATGCCAACAATGCGCCATGGGTGGCCACAGCTTGCATCTCACTTCGCTGCCTGCAGAAACCCCCTGCAAGAATCCATGTGGCCAAGCACAAAGCAACGAAATCTCAAAAGCTCCAAAGCAGCAGCGCGTGAAAGACAGACAACCAGCGAAAGTTCATAGCCTCATGATGCTCCTCCCGCACAACGCAAGCCGTCGAGTTCTTCTTCACGAACACTCAAGTTGGTGGTTCTGCAGACTGCAGCTCCCTGTTCGCTTCTTGCGTAGGCTCTCGATGGGCTCGTGCTTGCAGCTCGGCCCAGGCGGTACGGCCGCGCTGCTTTCTGGCTCGCCGAGAAAGTCATGCGACGATGGCAGCGCTGCAGGACTGAGTAGGTGAGCACATCGCTTCCTGATTGGAACACGCGGTCTGCGACACAGGCGCTCGGTGGGCATAAGTTCAGAGTCCAATGCCCAAGCGGTACAGCCCTGCAACGTTCTGGCTCACCGAGAAAGTCCAGTGACAACCGAGTTGGCCACTGGACTGAGTAGGCAAGCAGGCTCTTGGTAAGAACGCTGGGAGAGACAAAACGATGAAATCCCCGGACCTGCTGTGGACATAGCATATGTAGTTTAGATGTTGTAGCAGATAGTTTAGATGTTGTCGCAGATGTTTTTCAATTCTAACCCTTGTATCGGTAGCGGACTGCAAAGGTTCAAACTCTGAAAGAAGCTGCACTCCGTCCTTCGCCGGCGAGACAAAGGGGCAGTCGTTGCAGTACTTCATGTACTTAGCCTTGGCCACATAAACCGGGTGGCTTTATATATGGACCTTAATAAATTGAATAGGGTTTTGCGGTATCATTGTACTTAGCCTTGGCCACATCAAACGGGCCTTGGGCTTGGCTTTAGATAGGGACCTTGATAATTAGACGAGGGGCTCCTTTAAAGGGATCCTGAAGGGGTTCTACTCTGTAACATCCAAAATTGCAAAAACGAACCCCCAGAATAGCATAGGTAGTTATTAAGGCCCCCAAAATCAAGCTAGGACAACGTGCGTCCTAGGTTCCCGGCACTGCAGCCGAAAACGCTTGCGGAATTCTTCAGGCCGAAATCCCTGCGCACAATCATCGAATTAACCAACCCTAAAACCCCGAAATCCTGAGCCTTCTTGTGGTATTTTAGGGTATACAGCTTGAGAAACTCCAGAATTTTGACGGTGCAATCGCAAGGGTTGAGTTCTATTCGCTAGCGAACCCGGGACCCTACAACCCTAACCCTGAACCCTTGACATCAGGGTCCCGTGCGTCGGTGTGCTTCTTCATCACTACCACGCGGGTGGATCCGCAGCCATCGCACCATCTCTCCTGGAAAATGTGGGCAAGTTCAGCAAAGAGGCATGGGTGCAAAGCAAAGAGCTTGGAATTTGAAGGCTCGGTTTAGGGTACCATTCGTTGTCTGCTAGATACTGTTGGCTCTTCGCAAAAGCAAGAAGCTGCAGAAATCGCAACATGAGACTGAGTTCATGAGCAATTCCACCAGCCCACATGATCCTTATCCCGACATACCGTTTTGGAACAGCTGCAGAGAGCTCCCCATAACCCTGATAGCACGATTCTTCACAATGTTCTTGAGACCCCAAACCCCTAAATCCTACCTCCCTAAACCCCTTAACCCTCAAGGCACAGTAACCTCTTCCTCTTCCCAATATTCTGAAACCTAAACTCAGCCCTAAACCCCCAAAGCCCTAAACCCTAAAAGCCCCAAGCACTACATACCCGAAACCCCTAAAGCCCTAAACCTTAAAGCCCCCTTAACCCTCATTGGCCTCTTCCTCTTCCGTCTCGCTGAACCAGATGTCCGCATCTCTGTACGGCTCCGGTTCCTTCATCTTCGCCTTCGCCGTGGCGAAGTCTTCGGACAGAAGGGTTTATAGGGTTTCGGAGTTAGGCTTCTAGGGGTTAGGGCTGTAGGGCTCTAAGGCTTCAAATTTAGGGGTTTTAGGGTCTATGGTTTGGGTTTAGGGATTACAGGGGGTTAGCGTCTTAAAGGGCCTACTCAGGATCATCTATGCTTCCTGCTCGTGCGGCTTTAGCTTTTAATGCAAGGGGCTATCCGGGTAAATTTCAGGGCCTGGATAAAGAGTATTAGGGGGTGGATGCATATGGCTCTATACTTGTATACCGACAACAAGCGGCTTCTTCGGAGCTCTTCTCTTCTTAGATTTGAGGCTTCGGCCTAAGCCCAGAACTCTGGAGTTGAGCTACTAGCAGCTGCCAGCTCAACTTATGGTAAGGAATCCTTGGGGGACTGTAAGGGAACCTTAGGGAGAATTAGGGATCAATAGGCTATATACCCCCCTTGGACCCCCCTCCCTTAAGGATACTACAATCAACCCTCACCATAGGTTTTGCCTGGATGCTGGATTGTCGAAGCTTTCTTGGTTACCAACTGCTCTCTGTATCGTAACTCGAACTTTAGACTGTTTGCGGCTGCGTGGGGGAACGCCTGCTTAGGGGCTAAGCCCCGGCACGATCCAGAAATAACCTTAAAGCCCCAACCCTAAACCAAAAACCCTAAACCCTCAAACCCCAACCACTAGCCCTAAACCCTAAACTTTCGGCCCTAAATCCTGAGCCCTAAAACCTGAACCCCAAACCCACCTTACACCCTACTGGAGTCCGTCAAATCTCAGAAGCTGGCGATCATCCGCAGGCGGTCGTCGATGTTGTCTTCTTCTACATCCTGGTTTGAGGGGGTGAGGGTTTAGTAGGGCTTACGGATTTTTTTTGTGTGTGTGTGTGTGTGTGGCTTCAGAGTTCTTGAACCTCAACCCACATGCTTCTTACTGTTGAGGCTCGCGTATAGCACTCGCAAAAAGAATGCTAAGCAAGAACCTCCGAATGCAAAACTAGGTTGAGGAGGCCTTACGGATCCATGGTTTGTGATGGCTAATGTAGGAACCAGATTAAGATATTAGGGTTCCTTGTATGAACCCTACGATTTTTGGGTTATGCGCCCCGGGTTTCTTAATCAGGTTCCTACATTATGTGGTTGCGCGGTTTAGGATCGTCGTAATGGAAGGTTAGTAAGTATTTGGGAAAATGCTGGGGTACTTAGATACTTGGCTTAATAACCGCTGAAAGCCCAGTAATGACATAAAGAGTCAGAGTGAGAGCGCGCTTGGTCTCTAGGCACCTCTGGATCCAATAGCCTTGCACCATAAAGCACTGTAAGGGCTTTAGGTTTCGGGTATTTCGTGAGCCCCACCGAATCCAGAAACAAAAAACTGTAACCTGGCAGAGAGTTACTCCAAAATCCCGAAACCCAATGGCTTCACTCACTTATATCGTGAGCAACCAACTACATAATATACGTGAACCATGACAGTAACCGATTATTTTGGTACCGTAAACCGTTGTAGTAACCCCTGTATCACTCGGATTTCAGGAGAGAAGGCCTCCTCGTCGACATATCTTCCATCGTCCTCCGTCTTCTCGGACTCGAAGAGGTATTGAGTGATGTACTTGGGGCCTTGGGCAAGTCGTCGTTTCCGGTTCAGGTCTCGGGTTTGCATTCATCGTCTTGCTTGGTACTGCTTTATGGGCTTAGTCTTGTTCGGAGCTTCCACCGATAAGATGTTCGATTTTTTGGGGTGGCCTCCTAGGGATGATAGTTGGGATACTTGCCCCAAACCCTTCACACTAAACCCCATGGAAACCCTAAGAGCTACATTTCCATGATCTATTTGTTTGTGCGCATGTGTGTGCGTGTGTCGATTGGGGTCAAGGAATCTGACCTGGAGTGCTTCCCCAAGACTACTTGAAGGCTCATGGGACTTAGTAAGTAAGGCTATAAGTAGGTTATAATTAGGATAACCCCACTTAGGGGACTTATAACCCCAATTATAACCTACTTACTAAGTCCCATGATCCTCTAAGTAGAACACTTTCTTCTGGAGGTGAGTCACCTAGCTCCGGACCAAGGCTGGCACATGACTGCATGATATACTTCAAAGGTCAAGAAATTCAGAAAGGGCCTTTAGCAAACATGCGTGGACTAGGAAGCTTTGGCATCTTGACTCTTCACACTGCAAGGCTCCAAGGCGATCAGTCGGGCTTCAATTGGAGGCCTCAAAAGGTCGGATGACGGTAGGCAGGATTCAGGATCCATTATATTAGGATTCTCATTTGAGATTGCCCCACCTACCTTCATCCTACCTTCTGAGGCCTCTGATTCAATGGACTACGGTAGTGGGGCATTCCTTGCGTAGTCACTCCGTGCCCGACGGATGCCACACGCCGGTTGGGCCCGCTCAAGAACAGGATGCCACGGGAAGCAAAGCAATATAGGATCCTACAGTACAGAAGAAGCAAAAGTCTTTTCGGGGTAAATATTAGCAACTGGTCGTATGAAAATCTATACGGCTTAGCATAGCCACTCTGTACAAGAAGAGTCGGACACACCGCGCTGGGTGGACCGACTACAATAGTACAACTATGTAGCGCACACTCGTGTTACTTTTGCGATCTCTGATGAAGGAGCGGCCGAGACCGTGTTCCATTAGCCATGCTGAGTCCGGATGCAACAAACTCTAAATCCGAAACCCTTTGGGGACAACGATTGAAACCTCCCTAAAGCCGGAGCTTCAGATGCAGGGGGATAAGCTGAAGAAGCAGGAGTGAGCGTGCTCTCAGCACCGTGCACTCCATGAGGATGTAAAGAACGTACCTGGCAAGCTGCAGGGCTTAGAGCTTCAGCCGGTAGTAGTTTCCAAATCTCAAACCATCATTAGATCAACGCCCTAAGCCCCTGAAGCCTAAAGTTCAAACCGTAGCAACAACAAAAGCAAAGATCAAGCCGCATAAGTTGTGATAGAACTTCGGGATGTGCTGAATAGTGATCATGCGACATAGATGCGGCTCCACTCGAGACTTCCCTGAACCTCTGATGCCAGAACACCAGACTCCTAAACCGAATGACCGGACAGGGAAAATTCATAATCCGAGACCGGTTTTGTATGCTTAGGAGATCACGGCCTATCTTAAACTAAGCGCCCCCGACTGGAACTTAACTCCCAAACCCCAAGCTCGTTAAGGCACCGATGCTTCAACAGGAGCCCTGAGCCCCGGAGCAACTACAAGTGCCTTCCACGAGTTTTGGTGTGGCCTGCTCCTTTTTCCCTTTGCTGCAGGGTTTAAGTTTTAGGATTTGCATTAGATAACTGGGTTGGCCTTTTAACACCCTGAAAAGTATTTATATATAGGGTCCCTTATAAACCCAAATAAGGACAGTACAAAATGTCCCACAATCCTACCTATATAAGGTTTCAGGGCTAAGGAGGGTCGAGAGCTTTGATGCTTGCAGTATCAAGTTTAGGGCATTGGGGCATTGATATCCGATGCATGATCTGTTGCTGGAAGGTTTTCTGAACTTCACCCATAAGTCCTAAACCCTAAACCCCCAAACCCTAAACCCCAAACCCTAAACCCTAAGCCCATAAGCCTGAATCCCAATTGACCGAAGGCTTCGGTTCCGAGTTTAGGGTCATGAGTGCGAAGTCGGAGCGACGGGCCTCAAAACCTTTCGTCGGACTTTCTTCACTTCCTTCACCTCCTGAGTGGAGGATGAATTACTGTCTAGAGTTGCAAAGGGGCTATTGAAAAGCTCCAGCGTCACGAATAAATTGCTGCTACCTCCATTGCTGCTAAATTAATACTGCTCTTGAGCCCTATAGACACTAAACACTACATTCGGAACTCCATGAACCGGAAAGTCATCAGCCCAAAGCCGCAGCCTTGGATCCAAACCTATGGCTGCTTCCCCTGAGCCGCGAACCCTAAAGCAGGACTGCTAATGGACAAGACCCTACATCAGTCCATAAGGAAAACAAACCACACTGCGCGATTCTGGCCATCATCAGACGTCCTCATACAGGATTTCCAGAAATAGACGCGAACCATGATAGAATAATGTAGAAGACTTTTCGACCGATTCTGCTGGGCACATCCTGGAAGGGATCCGGCTTTTGTGACTCATGACCCGAGGAGAACAGGGGCCCTGACCAGGGAGCCTAATTAAGCCCACCTAAAACCACGAAACCCTGCTGCCCCAAACTCAACCGGAAAACCCAAACCCCAAACGAAAACCCTGGTTCGGGCTTGAGGCGCAATGGCTCACCAACATGCGCTTGGCTTTTCCGCGCTATGGTTTGATGGTCCTTTCAGGTCCCAGAAAGTGTACGGCACCCTTTTAACAAGGACCCTCATTGTAGAGAAGAACCCATTCAGGAGCTGCAGTGCTTGGGTTTTAGGGTTTAACGGTTTCAAGCTTTCGATTCAAGAGTTGAGGGCGAGGCGCTTGGGATTTCGGAGTTCGGATTAAGGGCTGTGGGGCCCGGACTAAACTGTAAACTCTATTCGGCGCCAAACTGGACTGTGCTTTGCAGACGCTCTTGAACAGACAGAAAGCAGAACCCGAACGACCCAACAACAAACAACAGAAAAAGAGTCAAGCAATCTGAGATATGCTCTCTCAGCATGTAAGGATAACTGATCATCAGGGCCCCTTCTTCATAAATAACAAGAACCTACCCGAAAGGTAGGTTGTGGGAGTTTAGGGTAAAGCCTAAACCCTAAAACTTATCTGCCCAGCGTGCCAAGGTGCGATCTCCCAGTAGGACTCGCTGACATTCAACCACTTACAATCTTCAAAATCCTGGCAGTCTTCACGGTTTTTTTAAAAGTGCACTGACGTTTCTCCACTCCGCCAAGCGACGAAGCAGTCTTCACGGTTTAGGATTTCGGATCTTTTGAGCTCCTTTTGGGATTTCGGGTTTAGGCTTTTGGGTTTTCCGGTTGCGGGCTTTGCAGGGCCTCCGAGACCTTGTTGGGGGTCTTCAGGCTACAGCTGTCGTCGCTTCTTCCATGAGGGTTTAGGGTTTAGAATTTTAGGTTTAGGGGTTAGAGTTTAGGGTTTAGGGGTTTAGAAGTTTAGGGGTTAGAGTTTAGGGTTTAGGGGTTTAGGGCTTAACGATTCCAAAAAGGAGCATGAGACCCCACACTTTTGTGGCTCTGAAGACATGTTCTCGCCAAGCCGTCGCTCTCGAAGGGGCCAAAGCAAAACCGCCCAGGCCCTTGTCAACAGACCGCCGACGCGAGAAAGCACGGAGGACGAGTTTATACATCTCTACCCGGTTGCCGTGCTTGAAACTAAGAAGGAAGCCCATAGAACTGGCTGCCTTTCAACAGACTGTCATCTGACCTGAACGAAACATGCAGCCCCCGTTTTCAAGGCTTGCAGAAGGAGGCCTCCTCAAGGTCAAAGGGCTGCTCCCCGCACACCCTACTTGATCTACCTAGGTGCATATCATAGCTCCTAAAATAGATTTTGTAAAGGACCCTATGAAAAAGAGGGTTTTGGTGCGTTAAGGTAATGTGGCGGCCTGAATTGGGATATGGGCCTATTCAATGTTTTTTTCGGCTAATTCACGCCGGCACCAACAATTTGGGCGGTGCAATTAATGGGTCTTTTTTGGCCGGGGGATCTTTTTGGGGTGGCTGTGCTGTCTGCTGATGGTCCTAAACTCCTGAACCCGAAATCCCGACACCCCCCATCCATTGACCAGCCTCCTCCAGGATCGTGTCCCCATGCACCACCAGCTTCAGCTGCCTGAAAGATGTCGATCCGCTAAACCCGAACTTTGAACCCTAAACCTTGAACCCGAAACCCCTAAACCCTAAACCTTAAACCCTACAGGCAGGCCCTAAACCCTAAGTCCTAAACCCTAACCTCCTAAACCCTATAAGCCTGTAGCAGCTGGGGAACAAGAGCCCGGGGGGCTTGAAGCCCGCGAGCTTTCCAAGGGTCCTCCTGAACCCAATCCTGAGCCCCTTACCCCGTCAGTCCCTAATCCTACTAGCATAATATTGGCAGATTAGAATAGGGTTTTGGGGCCCGTTATATAGATACAATAAGGAACCCCACGCTAGACTTGGTAATTATTAAGACCCGTACATATTAGGAGCCTTCACATTCAGAACAGGGTGTTGGGGTAGTGCACTCCCTCCGTAGTACGAACGCCCTAACTGAACACCTTTGAGCCCTTACCTCCGTCTAAGCAGCACTGCCCGAATACCTTAAGTTGACACCTAGGCTTCCTAGTTCACCAACTGAGTCCTTCCGAGCCTGAGAGCTTCCTCCAAAAATTGGAGCAGCCTTTTACCCAAAGCGTTCCACAACTAGAGTAGCCTAGGAATAAAAAGGGTGCCCTTTTTGGGTTAAAGGGGGCTTATAAGGGAACCTAAACCCTAAAAAAGGGAATAAGGGCCTACTCTGGGTCCTAGACAACTGAGTCCTTCGGAGCCTGAGAGCTTCCTGCAAAAAATTGGAGCAGCCCTTTACGTGAAGGGTTCTTTTCGAAATCTATTAAGGAATCTATGGGGCTTTACCTAAAAGGTTCTATAAGGAATCTATGGGGGATCCGGGTCTTCCTCCTAGGTTCCTGAGTGGTACCCTTTCTGCTGCGACCCTTCGGCTCACTGTCCTTGAAGAGGCCGGGGACAACAGATCGGTTTAGGTTTAGGGTTTAGGGTATACGTCGGAATGATTGCAAAAAGTGTCTCCAAGTAGACCCGAGAATATAAGGAAGAGGAGGCTGTGGGGCCTGCGCTTTGGCAACCCACTATCTTCAGCGGTTTTGTATGCTTCGGGTGCCCCAGATACACACCCCGACGCCCTGATCAACTTGCCAAGGCGCCTGTACTAAGATCTGTTGAACCATCGACTCTGTTGGACCCGACTCTAGCCCGCCAAAGGGTCCTAAGTACCTATATTTTTATACTAGAATGTCAAAGTAGGGGTTTTCAGATCAGGTATTGGTATTATCGTGGTTGTCACGATTAGGGTCCCTTTCTGGGTCCCTATTATAATATGGCACCTAATATCTAGGGTACCCAAAAAGGGACCATAATTTTGACAACCACCCATATAGTATTATGCCCCGCAGAAAAGTACCTAGGACCCTTTGGGCTCCTGAAGCCCTCGAACCCCTAAACCCTAAACCCTATACTGAACTTAGAACCCTAGCAAAAATTACAGTTTTATCTGTTTCATAATTACCAAAAACAAATTATTTGTAAGTACCCCCCAAGAACCCCTGCATTCGCTGAAGCCTCGGAAGACCGCATTGGGGTTTAGGGGTTTAGGGTTTAGGGGCTTTAGGGCTTAGGTTCAGGGGTTTGGGGTTTAGGGTTTTGGGTAGGGTTTAGGGTTCAGAGGTTTTGGATTTAGGGGTTTAGGGTTTATAGGGTTCATAAGGATCTCGGTTCAGCTTGGTAGAAAAATCACCCCAATAGTGGAATTCCAACAGAAAAAACGTTTGCCGCAAGATCCTTATACTCCTGGAGTCTGTTGGCACCTGAAGTAGGAACCTTATACAGCCCAAGAAAGCCTTCTGAAACCCCAAGCGTTTAGGGTTTAGGCTTTCCTGAGGCCCTTGGTCCCTGTTCGGCCTCATGCTAAGGTGGGCGCGGATCTGGCGAGCCTCCACATCTCTTCTCAAGGGCACCTGGTCGGGCTTGTGTTAAGGATGCCATATTATGCGGTTTAGGGGTTTAGGGTTTAGGGGTTTAGGGTCTCGGGTTTAGGGGTTTAGGGTTTTCAAAAGACTTTACGGAATCCAATATCTGTGACTGATGGATTCCGTTTTCGGGACCCTCGGCAGCCTGCACAAGCAACACGTGCTTATACTCTCCAGGTCCTTCGCACAAGGACTTAGCAATGAGATCGTCACTTGGCTTCAGCCGCAGGTAGGACTATGCCTATGCTCAGTTTGCGCACCCTGACCAATAACTGCTTGCAGAGTTACGTGAACCTCAGATGCTCCAACCAGGTATCCTTGATCCCAAACCCGAAGGGCAGTAGCACAGAACATGGACGAGCACCTCCAAGAAAACAGCTTCGCGCAGGGCTCCGTCATCGTCCCTGTCCCGCCCTCGGTGACCACACAGACACTCGGAAATAGGGCTTGGGTTCTGTGATGATCGCCCTCGTGTTTTCATGTTCTTGTCGGGGAAATGGGGGATTCCTGAGCTCACACGACCCCATACTGATCGAATTGAAGAGTGCGCGATTCTCCCGAACATTCCCTACACCCTCTAAGCCTTAAACCTTGAACCCTAGACCCTAAGACTCAAACCCTGAAGCAGTCCTTCGTTAAGCTCAGACTTTTAACAGTGCTCTGTAGCTCTTTTCCTAGCATTAGGAACTTCTGAGCTTCGACGTGGTTTTCCGCCGTTCGTGGGAAAGCTTCTATGGGTCTAATTCGTGCTTTTGTCAGGGGGTTTTAGGTGGCTCAATTATGGTAGCCTGAATCTGAATAAGTGGGCTCTCGGAAACCCTAAGGAACAAAATTACGGTACTAAGAAGCCCCGACGTTAGTGCCCCGGCCTCCCTGGTCCGCCAAACTAAACCCTGATCGCTGCACCGGGGGGCTTGGGGTTTCGGGAGCCGTGTAGGCTGGATGCCAAGAGCACAAACCGATATTGACCGACAGTGGCCCAATAACGAAAACCAAAGGGTCCAAGTATCATTAATCATGGTATATAGCTATAGTGTGGTTTGGGGGTCTAAGTATATACCACAATGATACTTGGAGGACCCATTGGGTAACCCATGAACCCCCTGAACCCTCCACCCTCAACCATCCTAAACCCCTCAACACCTAAACTCTAAGTCTCAATGCTAGTCCCAGAAAGATCGACAAATAAGAGGAACCCAATCAAAGAACTCATAACCTCATCCACAAGGGGTACCATAAAACGTTCTACACAAGGCATCCATAAAGCCATAACCCGAAACCAGAAGCCCTAAACACAAGGGCTTTCGCGTTTGGGCCCTTTCGGGGCTTCCCGGGATGTTAGTCTGCCTACTTGAAGGCTCATGGGACGTAGTAAGTAAGGTTATAAGTAGCTTACAATTAGGATAACCCCACTTAGGGGACTAATAACCCCAATTATACCCTACTTACTAAGTCCCATGATCCTCTAAGTAGGCCCTAAACCCTAAACCCTATAGATCCCTCTAAGGAAGCCGATAGATCCCTTTAAGGAGCCCTGTAAGGAACCTTACTTACTAAGTCCCCTGATCCTCTAAGTAAAGTCCACGTCTTCAAAAGCTCCAAGCGGCCGTAGGTCCACCAGTATCCTGGGCTTTAGGGTTTAGCTTTACAGTAGAAGCCAGAAAATTGGAATATCATTATCGTAACCCCTTTAAGGAGAATTATAGGGGATCCTACCGTTAATCCATATTCCAACTTTCTGGAGTTCCCTATAGGGTTTAGGGCCTAGGATTTGGGCTTAGGATCTAGGTTTAGGGTTTAGGGTTTAGGGCTTAGGGTTTGGGCTTAGGATCTAGGTTTAGGGTTTAGGGTTTAGGGCTTAGGGTTTGGGCTTAGGATCTAGGTTTAGGGTTTAGGGTTTAGGGCTTCGGATTTTATGTTTACAGGCAGAACAGCCAGAATGCAGACGCATATTTTCTTGAGCCAATGAATGACGGTAGGTGCAGTTGACTAGCTACATCTTCCACAAAATACACCCCCCGCGCATCTTAGTGCAACGGTTGAGGCGAAGGCGATGGAAGGAAAGACTAGTCACTAGACCGTCGTAAGCATATCACTTTGTGACAGCGAAAACAACTTGCAACAAAAGCAAATTATGCGGCCAATGTTTTGCGCCCTTTGCTGTTCGTACGAGCAGGGTAGCTACCAACCCGTTAGGGCGGTGCCGACGCTTAAATCTCACTTCACTACTAACCAGACGGCATCTAAATGTCTCAGAATACCATCCCGTTAGGGAGGTGATCAAGCTCGGCGTAATGGGCCGTCGATCAAATGACCTCAGTAGATGCGGTCACGGCGGTTAGTCCTGTAGTTGTAGACCTCATGGACCCAACCTGACAAGAACCATTGGGCATGAGAGGTGTCCAGAATCGTGAAGCCATGTGGATTACCATGAGTAGGAATGGCATTCACCACTGAAGTAGGCTGGATGTAATCTTCGGTCATCGCAGCGAATACCGCCCATTGGTACATGTCAACGCGGTGCCAGTCCATTCGCCTGGCAAGCGCAGGATCGATGATGTTGCCGGAAAGATCGTTCCCCAACACGAAGGCAGAAGTGCGGGTACAACAATCCTGCGACCCTGAGCTGCTCAAAGAAGTTGATAACAGTCTCACGCATCCGGACCTCTCGGTCGGAGACATTTCTCGTCTCGAAGAACACGCCGAAGGTCGGTGGGTCATGGGGTCGCCGGCGATAGGTCTCGGACCATTCGCGCCTTGTGCCGAGATCAACAGCAGAGGACGGTGCCTCGCTCACTGTCCCATCCATTGTGGCATCGGGAGCAACCGTTTCCGGTGCTGGATTGCTGAAGCCTGTACCAGCCCGCATTGCATCCCAATCTGCGTCACTGATGTAGTCGGACGGATCACGTGCCACACGCCTGGGCGGCGGCATCGCAGGCTCCCGAGGGGTGCGATCGGTAGATGAGCCCGCTGCGTCTCCAGGGTTGGTCCGGATATGGACCTCGGTCGGACGATGTCTGGCAATCGGGGACCTTGTGCGATTGCGGTCTGCTGGACCCGATGCACGCTCGTCAGAGCTGCGACCTCGTCGTGCAGGAGATGCCGGAGGCTCAGGTGGGCGACGTTCGGACGCGGGTGCCGAAGTGGTCAACCTCACGTGGCCGCTCTCCCCGATGCGCTTGTCCATATAATATTGCTGGTACCGACGATAGTAAGGGGTATTGGCCAGCAGCTCGTTGAGCTGACGTTTGCCAAGTCCCTGTGCCTCAGCGGGTACCTGCAGATTTCTCTGGGTGCGCAGAGAAGGATTTGTCTTCTCGATCCTTGTCCGGCTCAGTGGCAATTGTGCCTGGAAGAAAGTAGCCAGCTCGGCCATGATCGGCAAAATTTCATTCTGCACGACGATGTATTTCTCCCCATCGTACTGCAGGATGGAAAACTCATGCTGGTTCGATTTCACAGCCTTGATGAGAACTGCAATCTCATTGATGGTGTAAAACCGATCATGAAAACAAATCAGACACTCCGTGAGGAGGTCGATTTCAAGCTGGCCTGTCACCCAGAGGAGGGCAACCTTCCCGGTGGCATCATAGTAGGTGGACGAACCATGCCCTTTTCCCTTGCCCTGAGGATCGGGAAGCCTCACGTTAGCGAAGCGTTGCAGCGCCTCGACAGTGTGAAAGCTGAGACCCATTTTGGCGTAGTTGTGAGCGGTGATTGGGTCCACACTGTATTGCCCCTGCGGAGTGGTATTGTGGAGCTTCTCCGCTCTCTTCTGCTGATTGAGGACCTTCTGGCGGATGCCAGACGCTGTGCTTTGAATGCGTTCCCTTTCTTCTGGCCCTTGAGTCTTCACGCGCTGGCGTGTGAGTCCCGAGGATGGCTGCAAGTCAATGATGTTGACCTGCCTGCCCTCTCGGGCGGCGCTTCGCCGGAGTCTGTCGGGCTCGGCGATAATCGCAATGTCGGTCATCTCGATGAGACGACGTTGGCAACCTGGACAGGAGATCATTCCGTCGATGTACTTGTGATTGCACGAGCTGCAATGGTACCCGGGGTAGAGGATCAATTCCTGTTTAATCCAGTGCCTTGGTTCGATCCTCTGGCGAAGTCGGATCCGCTTGCCTTCCATGGATGGCCAGACGTGGATACCGATCCCGAGCGAGCCGTCATATGTTTCGATGAGCTGGTCCTCGTTCTTCCTTCGCTCGATGACCTCGCTCAAGATGTCCGCCGAAATGCGAAATGGGGTCTTGCAATCGATTGCGACCGGCGCCCACTCAGCGATGGTGAGATTCTCGGCGCTTTCCAGCAAGTCGAGAAAGCAGTTGTGCTGCTCCAAGGCAAATTGATCCGGACCAAAGATGTATTTATGACTTCCATCCTTGTTCCAGCTCGCTAGAGCGGAGTCAATGTTCCGACGGAACGCCTGGTAGGCCGGATTGACCCACACAGGCTCTGCTGTGCCCCGCTGATAAGCGTAAACCAGATATCGATTGCTGATCCAATCTGGTGTCTCCAGTGCCCCGGAGCGAGTCTCGAAGAGCCGGACGCCGTCCAAGACGGCCATTTGGAGATCGATGGCGAACTCGACGTCCGCCGCCTCGCGAAGGCCCGCATTATCATCCCTTTTCCATTCTGGTTGCTTTGACATCATGACAAAAGCTCTGCTACCACTCTCGTGGAGCGCGGCACCACCAGGCAACAATCCGTATCTGATGATATCTGGGAAGTGCCTCATGAAGGTGCCGTGGTAGCCCAGTTTGCAAGGGAAATCGACAAACTCCTGGGAGAACATGTCGAACGGATGAATTTTAGGCCGAGTCGCTAGACTGGCGTCCCATGGCACAAAGGAATGCACCACGGAGTGGATGTCAGCGAGTTCGGTATCGTCACCGAAGAGCCCTGACCAATGCCCATGGATAGCCCGAGCTCGAAGCACGTCAAATTCCTGATTGTTGTGCTTCTGAATGTAAATCTCGTAGCGGGCTTTCCCGTCGACTGGGGTCTTAAAGACTTCGAAGATCTGGGAGACCTTGAGTCCATTCCAGATCTGGCTAAGGGCATCGATGAACTCTTCCCAGTCGATCGAGAGGTCATTCCGACGAATCGTCACTGTCGGCGTTCTATTGCCGTACACGGGCTTGTTGGTGAAGCCTCTGAGGATGAATGCACACTTCTTGCCAAGTGCGAAGCGCTTGCCCTCACTGAGGGTGCGATGGTCAGACGCGAAGGGCGGCAGGTCCAGGCCTGACAACCAAAATTGACCATCCCTTCCGGGAGGTGACGCTTCTGCCTTGGCACTGGCAGCGTGCTCCGCTTTCGGCGTAGGTGCCGATTTCACAGCGGTGATAGGCATCTTCTTAGGAGGCGGTGGCTGCAACGGTTCAGTAGGCTTTGCGCCAGACGATGCAGACTTCCCAGGAACTTCCTTGGGCGGGAGTGTGCCAGACGCCGACGATGAGGATGCAGCCTGCGGCACGGCAGGAGGCACAGCATGAGCCTTCGTGGCCAAAGGTAAGATACCAGTTGCCTTAGGCTCCGCGTCAGCGGGCCGCGACTTCGGAGGAACAGGTGGTTTCTTGGCCTCCTCCAACTGCATTTCCCTTATCAAATTCTGAATCCCGACGGATCCCCTCGCGTAGAATCGGGGCCGCTTGCTGAGTTCTTCTTCAGTGAGCTCCTCAAGACCTTTGAAGATTTTGTTAGACTCAGCATCCTCGTTAGAGGTGCGACCAATCTCCAGATCGAGACCGTAGACGCCGAGGGCATTCGCCAAGGCAATCTCTTCATCAGTCGCAGTCTCTTCACCGTGACTGCCGATCTGGAGCTTGGTGATCATCACAGAGGGATCCGAGTTGTCCTCAGTTCTCTGGACAACATTCTCGGCTCCAGGTGTTGTGTCAAAGAGGACGCGATCAGTGTCGGTCAGCTCCTCTGGCTCAGCACACAGAAGATCCTGATGTGCGGCCAACAGCGGAGCACTCAACACGATCTGTTCGTCGTCCCCCCGGACGTCTGGCGGTTCCTCGCGCTCAGTATCGGCACAGACGTGCATGTCCTTCAGTGGCGGGACCGTTATTCTGGAATCCGGTTTGGCCAGATGGAAGTGTTCGAAGAAGACCACCTCTCGGCGGTTGGCAACCAACTCTGAGCGCAAGTCCGTCACCGCCCGATCGAAGACCGTAGCGGTGACAAGCGACTTGTACCAGGTGACAACCGCAGCCACATTGTCAGCCGTGAAGTTCGTGTGAAACTTGTCTGGTCTGTCAGTGGCGCCCAACACTGGGTTGGGGTCCACCAGCCTCACACCTGCTTCGGCCAACACTTTCGTGTGGCGAGTCATCTCCTCGTCGTACTCTTCCGGCAGGCCGTACATAAAGCCATTCTCAGGGCCTGCGATCATCGTCACAGAATTCACCCCTGGCCGGTCCTTTAGGGCGGCGATCTTGACGACATCTTCCTGAACCTTCTTGAGCTGCTTGATCGGCCATTCGAAGGCTTTGCGTGCCATCTCGGCCGTCTCTTTCACCCACGGCGATTGGTGGTGCCAGGTAAAGGCCTTGTAGCCCCACTTGCCATAGACGTCATTGCCAGTCCACGAAATGAAAATGTCAAACCCTTCCGGGTGACGAGGCTCATGCTTCTTGATGAGAGCAATGATCCGGTCGTGGATGTGACCAAGACCCTGCCCCCACAGCATTGAGACCTCCGAGCCGGAGTTCCTGGGCTCGCTTCGCAGTGCTTGGCGCAGCTCATCATTAAACGTCCTTTTGGTCAGGACTCGGGCTCCTTGGAATTGCACAAAGGCCAAGGAGCTGTCACCAACCACAATGGCGAATGATTTCTCATCCGCCGGCGGTGCGATTCGCTGGAGCGAGGGCGTGAAGAGCCCGCTCAGCAAGCGCACGCTCGCCGGAAAAAGACGATGCTTTCCTAACCCTTCCGTTAGGAGGGTGAAGCGGTGGCAGAGGTCGTACATTCTCGTTGAGTCGAAAGCCGACGACGCCCTCGTGCTCCACCCCAGTGTCGCCATGTCACGCAAAAAGTCGATCAAAAGAGAAAGCCATCCGTCTAGGGAGGCGTCTTGTACCAAGGCTCCTGTTGCCGACACATCGTCGGGCGCCTTGACGCCTCTCTCGGCGTGCCACACTTCGTAAAGCGTGGTCCATCGATCGTGAGGATACTGCTTTCGCAGATCGAGCCACTCGTGAACCGGGATGCACCTCAAGAACAACGACATGTGGTCGTCACTCTCCGTCGGCTCCTTGATGAACTTCGCGATGTCTCGGAAAGCCGCGGGTTTGGTGAGTCCTGCCAACGCGTCAGCGAGGCGATCAGGATCCTGGAGGGCCAGGCGAAACTCTTCCGCCCTCTCCAAGGCATCCGCCTCGTAGATCGTCTCAAGTGAATGAGGGATGCTGGTCATTGCGTAAGCAAGACGGGAGTGAGAAGTCGCTGAAAGCTTGGGTGCTTGAGGTCTGATGGCTACCATAGCAACCGACTTTGCAACTTGCAATTCCATGCAATGCTCTTCATAGGACATGATGATCCTTTCGCTAACCTGCAAGTGGTAAGGACTGTCTGAGCTACGACACTTCTTGTGGTTGTCCCTATCACGACACTGCAGTGAAGCGAATGCACTTCTTATGTGCGTAACATTCGTACTCAATGTGATGGGAACACGAGCCATCAATCCATCAGGACCCATGAAGTTGACCCCACAGGCGTCAAATGACCTGTCGTTGAGCATGTGTTTGGTAAGCCACTTCTGGACTCTTTCACTGGTGAGATAAGGGTTGTCCTTATCCGCCATCAGAACATAATCAGATCTCAACGAGTCTAATCCAGTGGAGACATCAACAAATGAAGCCCATGCTTTGTAGAATGTTTTCTTAGTAATTTCATTGCTGCACATCCCATCCGCTAGGAGGGTGAAGGCTGTCTGATGAGTCTGGGAAGACGATGGAATACGGAGCCAAACCAATACTGACGCTCCAGCCTTATGGAGTCTTTTAGCCTTGTTGAGTAGGTCCTTCCTAGCATGAACTGAATTGATCTCATCCATACCATGGACCGTAACCCAGCTGACCGAAGGATGACTCTGCTGATCTATCGACTTCATAAACGACACACCATCGAACGCAACCTCAATGATAAAAGTCTTGCACTTGGTTTCTGGCCTCTTGAGCACGCCTTCCGGCTGCTGTGGTGCCGCCGTGGCTTTCCTGACTCTAGATTTGTCAGGGCCTATGCGCATAAGCTCAAGGGCTCTAGTCCACTTCTCCATGTTGGTGAAGGGTTTAGTGAGGATGTCGGCAGCTTGCAACAAAGTGCTGATATACGCCATCTTATAATGTTTTCTTCTAAATTGTTCTGCGATCCAACCGAGATTAATCCTTTGTGTTTTGTCGGCATGTCTAAAAGCTGGCGACTTACCGGACTCAAGAATCCTAATGGTGGCCTGGTTATCTTCGAGCACAATGGGTTCGATAGCATGCGGCATGCAGGCTATGAGTCCAATGTCTTTATTGCCAGACGTTGGGGCAAGCTTCTCAATGTCAACGCCCCCCGAACTCCTGATACCGGCAAGTTCCTTGTGCATCTCTGCTTCCGCTTCCGCGAAGCGACGATAGTCCATTGCCGATCTCCGGTAGATGCAGATTAAGGTATCGCATTGCACTGAATAGGAGGAGTTATGAAGCTCTTCTCAGGCGACGGCTTCCTCAATTCTGGTCCATTTCCCCTTACTTTGAATCCATACATCTCTCAATGGATGACTGGTCATCTCAGAGGGTTCGGGTATAGTTGATACACCCGTGTAGACACAAAGGTGCCTGCCGTCAGGCAAACGATGCGATCCTGTTGACTTTATTTTGGACACTTCATTGTCAGGGACCTTAGTAAGATCAGTGGTTTTGCCTTTCGTTAGAGAGGCGTGTTGCTGCTTGGTATCTCCCCCCGCGTTCAGGAGTACGCTCCAAAGTGCGGATGAAGGAAGTCCCAATGCACGCAGCGACACGTTTGCACAAACAACCTCAGCTTCAGTACTGCTAAGTGCTGTGCTTGTTTGTTTCTTACTAAAAGCACTAAGCGGAAAGTAAGTGTTGGGGCCGACTAAAGCCAGGAATCCCCCTGATGTACTGCGATTGTCGTGCTCACCTGCATGATCTGAATCAGCGAATAGCCAAAGATTGCACTTATCAAGACTATCGCCCACAAACCCAGACATTTTATAGTGCAAGGTGGTTTGCACATAACACATAAGACGGTGCAACGCCTTATCGCAATCAGCGGACCACTTGGTAACCCGACTAGCCAGACCCTGAACGGCACGAAGAAGATCGAATCGAGCCATTCTTGCTGCAAATAGCAGTTTCATCAGGACTCTGCTTGCTATCGGAGCAAGTTTGCCCTTGGCCTCTGCCTCAGCTTCCACCGGGCGAGCAATCTTGTCATCGTAGAACGGAGTGCTTGCTTTCTTCAGAGTCTGGAACTCTGGGCCAGCTAGCTCTTTGTAGCGATCAATGGCCTGTTGCAAGAATGAACTCATATCGTAGATGACTTGCTTAGTGGGCGCTTTCATGCATCCTTTGCCCTCGTCAAGCTGATTGACATCATAGAAGGCCTGCTTTCTAGCAGCTTTCTTGGCTTTGGTTTTGTCCCGCACTTTCTTAACAGCAGCAAGTGCAGATGCGCGGGAATGTTGATTAGACAATAGATAAGTGGAACCAACCCAAAGTTCCCCCCGCTTTCTATTTTGACCATGTTCATCCCAAACCTCTTCAAGCGAATTCGTAGAAACCAAGGACCTCACTTCCGTGAGTCGTGTTTTGCCAAGGTTCATCGCCTGAGCTTCCTCTGATCTGAGACTATATAGTGCTTTGCGGGGCTGAAGGTGGTGCCTAACAACCACACCTTCTTCAGGGTAATATTCGGTGTAATCCTCAACGGCAGCAGCCGATGCAGGCTTGGCGGCAGGATCAGGAATGCTCTTGTCGAACACGTGAGCAAAGGGATGGTCAGCTTTTTCAAGCGACGTGGAGGTGGACACATGTTCACAACCGAGATATCTCCCCAGTGGAGCAGGAGTGTCCATGTCGATCTTAGAAGCTATCAACTCCCATCCTTTAGCCATGTTTTGCTTTGGTCCTGCCATCTTGAAATCATCAACATAAACCGCAAGCAACAGCTTGAGATCAGGATGATAAAACACAGAAGGCCAAGCCGCCGGAAATACCAAATGAAACCCAACTTCTTTTAACATCTTTTCACAGTGCTGCTCCCAGAAGCCTCCGCTATCTGGGTGTCCATATAAAGCTAACACAAGCTTAACGACTGGATCACTGAACTTACCATGCCAACCTTTCGGCCAGCGCTCCTTAGGCAACCTTACCCAAGTTTCAATCCCCTTCAGCTTGGTTTGTGTGTAGGCCTGTTTGCCATCAGCCTGTTCACACACGTTCCCAGGCATGTGCCCATAGGCATCCAGGGTTTTGCCAGCTTCCATCGTAGCAGGGCTGGATCCAAGTTCACTGAACAATGCAGCATCATTGCTTTCGTCGCGAACATTATTCCCTTGGAACACTGTGCGCCCTTTGAATTTCCTTAAAGGGTCGCCAGCAGGGAGCTCGCTTCCTTTTTCCACGCAGATTTCAAAAATTTTCCCGACGTGGACGTTTTGCCCGCTCTTCTGAGCCCGATTGGAGACGTCGCTCCATTCCCGAACAGATTCCATGTCCCATGCCTTTTTGGTCATCAGTTTGTTCCATTCAACATCGAGGGAAGCCTGAGCTTTAGGGTTCTGGGAAAGCTCCTTCTTATTCACTGGCCTAGCAACCATAGCCAACTTATCCATGATGTCTTCATGGGAAACAGGCGAGGTGTTAGCCAGCTTTTCCCTGTGCTCGGCTTCAATCCCCTGAGTGACAGGCATAGCTGGGAAGGAACCATCTCCGTTAGGAGTGGGAGTCTTAGCAGGCTTGATCTCAAAAGTGGTTTGACCAACCCACTTGAACCGAAGTTTCTTATTTCTCCGCCTAACGTTACGCCAATCATCTTCATCTTCGATGATGCTGTCTCCTTTGTAAGGGATAATTTTGGTGCAACGGGCATTGGAGATCCTATTGAGATCAATCGGACAATCGGTGAGGTCGGGAGAGAACAACTCATTTCTGGGTCGGAAATGATACCTGATCAAATGATTACCAGTGATGCCCCAAGCATCTTGCATGCGAGACGCCGCGCCAGCGGGCCGATCGGTGCTTGAACCTCGGCCGTCATCGCCGTCAATTTCTTTGAGAGCGGCTTTCATGTTCGCTTCATCAATAGCCTTCTTCTTCTGGCTCTTTGACATGTTGACCCATAAATGTGAGGGGATATCGTCAGGTTTGGTGGAACCTCGTGTTCCCCCATATCTCCTACCTAGAGTTCCCCCTGAGTCATAGTAACGACCTCCCTCGGGCAAATCAATAGACTTACCACTCACGGGATCAATGACTTGAGGTCGCTCAACCTTTCGGTCGGCGTCTTCAACATCCATCTTTTGTTCCTCCGACATCTCGGCATCCTGATTTTCAAGAGGAGTGTTGTCTGGACCTTCAAGCGCATCCGAGGCGTGCCCCAAGCGAACCTTTTCGTAACGTTCCTTCATAGGAAACGCGAAGTCTCCTTCGGGAACACTGAATTGGCTAGCAACGATGGGCTTCAAGCACTCGTGGAAATCATTCCTATTCAAATCCTTGATGGGAAGGACAACTATCTCCTTTTTCCATTTCATACCAGGCTGAAAATGATAGCCGAGGAACACGCCGGGTTCGGATGTTGGCTCGAACCTTGGACGATTCTTTCTTTGAGCTTTGGGTCCTACCCAATAATCGACGCGACATCCAAAAGGAAGTGCTTTGCCAGGAAAGGCTGTCCCGAATCTGCGATACCAGGGAGCATACTCAATCCCGTTAGGGTGAGAAATGTTGAATGCAGTGCATGCATGCTCGAGGGCTTGTGGCCAATATACATGTGACAATCCAGCCTGCAACAAATTGCACCTCGTGCCTTCTGTCGTGGAACGGACTGCCCTTTCGGCCATCGAGTTGGATTGGTGGATATACTTCTTGCTCTTTTCATGCCTCCAACCAAGAGACTTGGCACTACGTTCAAGCTCTTTGGCATTGTCGCTGTAGAAGACACCAACCTTATCCTTACTCGAAACGAAATGTTGAAGTGCAGCCTTACACTCCATTTCATCTTTCAGCGCAGAAGGATACGCATACATGAATGTAGTCGCCACATCCTTGATCACGAGAGCTAATCTAGCTTCTTCAATGACCTCATAATTGTCCCTGTAGATCACCACATGATCGGCGGTAATGTGATCACCGAAGCTGGTGGCTTCGACGGAACGAAAGCCATCGGTCTTGTAACCCGGGGCCTTGTACATCTTAGCCTGATTGCATACCGAACACTAGGGATTCTTAGGGATGTGTGTCATGAGATGATGCAACGAAGTAGCTTCCTTCTTAAGCTTTTCAATTCCCTTGAGAACTTTGGGATCAGAACTGCCCTCCCCATCTGGGACCTTAGACTCTCCGCCAGGAGGTCGTCCAAGATCCGGCTTGGGCGGTTCATCAGGTTCGATGTCCGAGCCGAACTCATCGATCATGCGACTGAGATGCTCTTGCTCACTGAGCTCAGCAGTTTGCTTTGCCCCTGATCTTTCAAGATCTTCAAGGAGCTTGTCGAACTCTTCAGCGGCTTTGCTAGATGCATCTTCGGCAACATCGGACTTAGGAGGTTTCTTTTCTTTCTTTTTCTCCGATTCCCTAATCTTGACCTTAGGTTTGGTCCTAGGCTCGGAAGGCCTTACCGCAGAACCCCGTGTGACAAGGTCCTCAAGCGGCCGTTCGTCCTCAGAATCGGGAGCGAGGGCAGGAATCGCAGTACGCTTAGAGAGATTGAACCCATAACTCCGAAGCTTGGCTATTTCATTGCTCTGAAGCTTGGGAACAGCTCGATTGACGTACGCGGTAATGCTCCATCTATCCCCTTTCCAAGGAAGAACACAGTGAAAACGTTTGGGATCGAACTTCACAAGTTTGTTGCGGGAGACACGTTTCTTGCCATACAAAGTCTTCAACCCTACCTTCTGAGTAATGACATTGTGCTCTCCCTTTCGGGCAGCGGGGTCGTGAATCCAAAGTTCACCACCTTCGAAGCTGCCAAGACTGATAGTGAAGTTGGTGGAATCTTTCATGTTGTGAGCATCCTTGTGAACCTTAACAGACGAACCGTGATTGATGCAAACCGATGAGCAATCTCCCGTCATTCCATGATTCTGGAGGAATGCATTGATGTATCGGGTAGAATGGGCATACTTCTGCGTACGGTTAGTAATGCCCTGGACGCCACCATGAGCGAAAGCGCCAAGCACAAGATACTCGACGTTTCCGTCGGTGCGACCCTCGTTGTTTGTAATTGACTTACGATTGCTCTTGGAGGGCTTGCAGTTCATAGATTGCAGTAGCTTCAGACAAGACTTACACTGGAAGTCAAGGTTCTCAAGTAACTCTTTTGCAATTCTCTCTGAATCCTCAACACACTTGCCAGGTTTCTCAACCGGCGATGCAGGAAGGCTGGGCTCCGGACGTGGTCGCGCGGGAAGCGCAACGTTTTCCTTCCAAGACTTCAGGTAGGGAACGTTGTCCTTCACATCGAGATAAACCTTGTTCCCGTTGTGATCCCTGAAGTAGGGTCTACAATTAGCTCTCCAGATAAAGTCAAACCCTTCCTCCATGCACTTCTGTCCAACCGAGAGAACGGATGGTGAATCGGGTAGAACATATGGTTCGGCGGTCGTATTGATCGAAGGAATCCTAACCTTGCATTGTTTGTCAGCATAGTTAGGTCCGTTGGCGGTAATCATGTTGATAGGCCGATCCGACAAGAAATCCTTTACATCACCGAGAACGTTTTTCGATATCAAATCCTGGGCACTGCCAGTGTCGGCAATCCATTCCATTTCAATCACAGGATCTGACCTGCTCCCCTTTGCTGGGCATCCGACAGATATGCCGGGCGCAATGCAATGAGCACAACCGAACTCAGTCTTACACATGAACTTACATGCTGGATTCGTACCTTGGTTCATACCTTCAACGGTTGACCTCAGCATCTTAGCTGTCGCCAAAGCATCCCGAACATCCTGCCCATCAGGTTTGGGCTTGTAGTTAACAGGAAATTCTTCACTGAAAACCCTCGGCTCGATTTCAACCTCACGCCACTTGGAAGATTCAGGGGGCGTGGGAATATAGTGATACTCAGGAGCATTCGAGAATCGCACAGATGCCAGAGCAACGTGAGCGGTGCTTGCACACGAGTCAATGTAGTTCGGCATTTCCTTCCGGAAAGCGTGTGCATCGGCTTGGGATGCCGAACCTGCAACAAGTGCGCCTAAGAGGCAGACGGCGGCAGGAAGCGAAGCCTTAGGTTTCCGCCCCCCCGAGCCCTTGCTGTTCCCAGAGCCTTTGCTCCCCTTGGAGCCTCCACTACCCTTGGAACTTTTAGAGCTGGAACGAGACTTCTTCCTATGCTTCTTTTCTTTCTTCTGTTTCTTACTCTTCTTTTCGCCGCTAGACTCTCTACCGCTACCAGTGGCAGGAGCAGAAGGCTGGCCTTTGTGTATGAAACGGCACTTGTCACCCTTGTTGCATTTGCCATGCTTGAAGAATTTGCACTCGGCATTAATCTTCCCAGGAGATGGGCTCCCCCTTCCGGAGGGCGACTTGCCTCGGCCTTTACCTTTGCTTGGTGTCCTACCACGTGGCTTCTCGGGTATCTGATGCTTATAGGAACATTTTTCTTTGTTGCACGAACCGTTCCGAACAAAGTCAATGCAGAAGCCTTTGGGCACACGCTTTAGCGGTGCGGGTGCCGATGGCATACCTGCTGCGGCCTGCCTTGCAATCCGTTCCCGGTTGCGCTCAAGCCGTTTGATCTTGATGACCCGGTTAACGGCATTGTACAAATACTCATAGGATTTCTCCTGTGTGCCGTCTACTGCCCTTTCATAGATGGCGATGTCGTGCGCCAAAAGCTTACACTTCTTAACCTGTCTATGAAACAAGGGTTGCAAAACATCGTCAGCAGGTGCTTTCTTCATGCCTGAGAGAACAGTGTCCCAGTTACGCACGAATTGCACGAGGTTTTCGTTAAGCATGACGACATTGAGCAGATCCTCCATATCGTACACAGACCCGTGGAGTGCGTTGGTCGACAAATAAGCATTGAGCTTATGCAGAATCTGACGGCCACGAACTAAGCGCCCTTCGTGCCCTTCCCTCTCTTTAAAAGTGTCAATCTGGCGAGCAAAATCACCTTCCAGAATGTTTGTGATTGCCGAGAGGATCTTCGCATCAAGCGTTGTGAATCCGCTAGGATCACGAAGGGACTCTTCCGTGGTATCATCCTTCCACACTTCACCGAGCCACTCGAAAGCCTCATCGGGACGGTCAGAGGCGGCGACCACAGCCTCGCGTGCGCGAAGCCTCCAGTTACGATAGTTCTCTGGCTGGGGAAACTTCGGAAACACAATCTTCTCAGCTTCCTTCACCTTAGGCCTTCCCCTTGTCGCCTCGGTTTCCTCGTCATCGTCCTTGTCTTTCTTAGACTTAACGACTTTCTTGAACATCTTCAGGAGGTCCTTTTTAGATAGGGAAATAGACGACGATGATGATGAATCAGATGAGTCTCTTTTCTTTTTCTTCTTTTTGTCCTTTTTCTTTTTCTTCTTCTTGTCACGGGAATCGTCTTCGGGCTCATCCCCGTCGCCGTCGCTTTCGGGAGGCGAGTCATCTCCACCTCCACCTCCGCCTGGCGGACCACCATCTACTTTACCCAGACCCGGAGGGGTATGAATAGGGTGTTCAATGGGAGACTGATCTCCTACGGCAGTTGGTGAATATGCCGTGGCTTTCGCCAGGCGATCACGAAGCTCCGCATTGGTGCGCTCAAGCTTCGTCATCGACTCAGCCTGTTGGCGATGCACTTGCATGAATGCACCCATCTCAGACTTGAGTTGGCTTAGTTCGCCATTCATGACTGCAACGGTGTCTTGGCTAGCCCGACTTCGATTAGCCAGCTCTCTTTCAGCTTGGGCTACAACGTCGGAGACTGTAACCTCAGCCTGATGAAGCCTGAGCTTGTAGTCAATGGCTTCACGTCGCATCTGCGACAACTCGTCGCTGTGTTTATTAGCCATGCTTTCGCCGGCTGCTCGAAGCATTTCTTCTTTCTGTTGCAGACGACTCTCCGCTTGGGCAAACTCCAACCGAAGTTGGGCAGCACCGGATAGCGCCTGTGCATGAAGCTGGTTGAATTGCTCCCTATGCAAATTGTTTGCTTCTGCCATGATCAATCTGTGGCGTGCTTCAGCTTCAGCTGCAACGGCTGGTCCTGTGTCTACTTGATGCACATGGACTGCTTGTTGCACCGTTGGCGCAAGGACATTTTGTTGATAGTAGTTCGCGACGTTTCTGATCTCGCTGGGTGAATATTGGGCCGTATTATATTGTTGAGGCGATCCCGCCAGGGATGCGAGTTGGTGCGCTGGGCTTGAGACATAGGCCCATTCTGACACCGCTCCTGGTGCACCTCTTCGGGGATCTGTTTGGGCCATCACGGCCAAGGTCTCTGCCGTCAGAGGAACAACTTGGCCACCCTCTCGGGTACCGGGGACAACCTGATCCGTGCCATCGTCTTGGACGGACATGGCAGGAAGAGAATTGAGATCCTCGGTATCGACGCGAGCCGCGGAAATGTCTATCGCGGGAATACCTGCAGGATTTACGGGAGCATCCATCGCGATCTACAAACGAAGTGAGACCTACGGCTGATAACCTATGTTTACAGGCAGAACAGCCAGAATGCAGACGCATATTTTCTTGAGCCAATGAATGACGGTAGGTGCAGTTGACTAGCTACATCTTCCACAAAATACAGATTTGGGCTTAGGATCTAGGTTTAGGGCTTAGGTTTAGGGTTTCGGGCTTAGGATTTAGCCTTAGGGTTTGGGATTTAGGTAGAGGGTTTAGGATGCCGTGTGCTAGATTCATGCCAGCTTGAGGATGCGTTTTCATAAGTGGCTTCCAGGATCTCTGTTACAAGAATGATGTTTCGTCCCTTCGACTGTCGACGTCATGTTTCTAGTTTAGAGATGCGTTCTGCACCCCTAGGCTCAATGCAAAATCCCCGTAGACCCTGAAGCCCTAAACCCTCAGACCTAAAGCCCCTACGTGTCCTAGAATGGGATATTCTTGCCCGGAAGATGACGCACCCGAAGAAGCGGGTCAAGTGTCCGGCTTACGGGCTGAAATGTAAGGACCCTTTGTAATTTGAAGCAGGAGTTTGGGCTGCATTATTCTTTGGGTACGATACTAGAGACTAGATGGGGATAGTACTTAGGCTTCCTGAGACATGCACCGCACATGCCGAAAACCAAAATGAACGACCATGCCGGATTCCACGTTAGTTTGGAGGAGGCTTTAAAGGTGAAGATTCACAATACCTGGCTTTTCTATGATACTACGAAGACCTTCGCCCGATTCTGCCGATGCATGAAACCGATCCCTGAAACTGTAAACCCAGCTATTCAGCCCTGAAGCACCCCTGCTGAGACTGTGCTAGATCTCCTCCTGGTGCGTAGTATGGCTAGGGGACCGATTATCATAACAGCGGTTCATAGTAAACAATATGGTTTCTTTATTATGGTAACCTAAATTAGATTCCTTAACAAGAACCGACTAAAGGACGGGTGGGGGATTACATTTCCACTGGCCGCTCAGCGGCTGCCAAAGTCATGGACCTCCGCAGACAGCCACCAAAGGCTAGGTTGAACGTTTCATAAGCCTAAGCCCCAAACCCTAAACACTAACCCCAGATCCAAACCCCAAACCCTAAACACTAACTCTAGATCCAAACCCCAAACCCTAAACACTAACCCTAGATCCAAACCCCAAACCCTAACACCCTAACCCTAGATCCAAAGCCCAAACCCTAACACCTTAACCCTAGATCCAAACCCCAAACCCTAAACAATAAAAGCATGTACCAGCTTTGAACTCCGCTTGGCAGTTTTGGATTGCCCGGATGTAAACTCTACGAGGCTTGAGCTCTGGAGAAGCCCTGAACCTGAGGACTGGGTTCTTCTTGCAGAACTTGTTTTCAAAGGGGAAAAGGAGGGACCCTTAAATTAAGGCAGAAATGTTTGGCACCTTATGTTTGTAATCTACGATGGACCCATTAATAATGGGCACCCCCACCCTATAATGGGCTATATAATGGGTATTGCATTAGGGGTTTAGGGTTTTAGGGGTTTACGGTTTAAGGGGTTTAGGGTTTTAGGGGTGTAGGGCTTTAGGGCTTTAGGGGATCAGGGCTTTAGGGTTTTGGGGTTTCAGTGGTTTAGGGGTTAGGGGTTAAATCTTCCCAAACCCCCGGGAGGATCTAGAAAGTAGATCCCCTAATTTGGGGACCTATACAAGTAAGGGTACTCTATTGGAACCCCCCATTAAGGGATCTACTTTTTGGATCCTCCGGAAGCCTGGGTTCCCATAACACCTATTGTTTACGATATGCCCCTATGAGAGCAACTAAGATTGAGGTCTTGAAGAACTGTTGATGATGTAAATCCTGCATGACCTTAAGGACCCTAAACTATGGAAATTATGGTATATGCCTTATTATGGGTAATGCAGGATTCATACCATCAACCGAAGGACCCCGAGGATGGATGTAACCCACCGATCGGAACCAGTCTGCTTGGGCTCCCTGAACAGAACATGGTTGGCATAAGAGTTCGGAGTTAGGGTTACGGGTGTGAACCCTGGGGCTCTACATAACCAAAGACTCCCTCACAAAGCCGCACACCCCTACACCCCAAATATCCCCAAATCCGACTGCCTACTGTCTGGCCGAACAACCTCATCAGAACCCTACGGAAGACATGACCCCTCCTTCTAACCTAAACCCAAAACCTTAACCGATGAATCGCTTTCTGGACAAAGCCTTGGAGGTGTCCGTCTTCTCAAGGAACTCGTTCCACTCGTCCTCCTGCTCGTACCTTTAGGCTAGACCTAAGAGTAACCTAGGAATAAAAAGGGTGCCCTTTTTGAATTAAAGGGAGTTATAAGGGAACCTAAACCCTAAAAACATGGAATAAGCGCCTACTCTGGGTCCTAGTAGGGATCTGCAGGCTTCAGTTTTACCGGCTTAATATAGGGGCCTTAAATCATTAGAACAGGGTTTTGAGGCCCATGATACGATAATCAGAACAAAATAGTCTATTGGCAATTATTCAAGCCCTATAGTCGCGTTTAAGGGCTCCGGTTATAGGGTGGGCGAGTGGGAAGGCAAGTAGGATTTAGGGTTTAGGGTTTTATTCGGCTTTTGAAGGCTTCATAAGGACTGTCATGTTGAGGGCTTAGGATGAAGGAGTCCTAGGATGTACGATTTTTGGAAAAGGATCTCCGGTAACAGAGCACAGGGCATCGGATTGAGGCTTCAAGACTGAGGGCTCACAGAATCGCAAATTGAAAATATCCGCAGAACCCATCAATTCGGTGAAGTATTGCGGCCTTGCGTCTTGAAAGAGGGTTGCTGTTGTGGCCAACATGAGCAGGGTGAGGGGTACACATGCTACTGTAGGCATGTTCTTCTTAATACTATTGCCAGCATGGTTGAGGTCTCCAAGCAGTCCACATAATGCCGGCTTGAACGACGAGGCGACAGCAAATTGCCCGACACTGCCGTTGTC
This sequence comes from Symbiodinium sp. CCMP2592, assembly GCA_905221615.1. Lineage (NCBI taxonomy): Eukaryota > Dinophyceae > Suessiales > Symbiodiniaceae > Symbiodinium > Symbiodinium sp. CCMP2592. The sequence goes on from CAJNDT010001957.1 coordinate 360,558, forward strand.
AGGCTTGGTCAATCTTGCGTGCATAGAGGCCTTAATAAGTAGAATAGGGTTTCGGGGCCCATTCTGCTATAAGGAACTCCAAAAAAGTATTGGTATTGGTACAAATTTAGGACCCTATAGAGGTCCGATGTTGGACTACCCTTAAATACCCACTACATCCAGCAGCTGAAGGCGGCCGGGCCTACAGCCCAAGTCCTACATGTCTGAATCCTGAAGCCCTAAACCCTATACCTCTGAGGCCTGGTTGCTGTGTTCTGTGACAGCTTCGGCCGGCACCCAAGACACTCTCAAACCCACGTTTGATATTGAAAGACTGGTTGAGGGTTTAGCGGTACGAGTATAGGGGTTTAAGGCTTACATACGGTTCCTCGCTGAAGACAACTGAAGAAGTGATGTGTGTCGTATGGCATTCCATTTTCGATTATGAGGAAGAGTTTCAGGGTGCAAGTGCAAGTAGTTCTGATTGAAGATACCTGCTAACATGCAGAAAGCCCAAATCCTAACCTAGGGAATACCTTAACACTTAAGAGACAATAGTTTACGGATGCCACTCAAACGCTATTGTGTCATGAATCCAAAAACGAAGGCCCTTGAAGGAAAAGTGTGTTCTTACCAAGGGTCTGCATTCAAGTTTAAACCCACCAGCCGAAAGCCCGTATCAAACCCTCCAAGACTCTTCAGAAAGCCCTTCTCGAGCTGCTGCCAGACACATGCAACAAACAAAAAGACCGACGCTTCTACGAAGTTGACGAACTCTTGGGCCCTTTTTGAGAGCAGTGTAGGCTTTGGGGGTCCGGCTGTGGCCGCAGCTGAGCGCCGTGGGGTGCGAACATGGACCGCTTGAGCACAGCCGGTACCGGCCTGAGCTTCGCTTAGAGCTTCTGTTGATGATATAAATCCTGCATTACCCACAATAAGGAATATACCATACTTCCCGTAGTTTAGGGTCCTTAAGGTCATGCAGGATATATACCAGCAGCCGTTCCCAAAGGGTCCTCGGTACTGTTATGGGGGATAACTTTCCAAATCATAATACTTAATACTAACTTCTAATCTAGAGACCCTACATTCTACTAGATAGGTACTTAGGACCCTTTGGGTTTGTTTAGGGCGAGTGTAGAGCTCGAGGGGATTTGTGCTGAGAGCACCAAAATTTGAAATCACCACAAGCCCGAAAACTAACAGAGGCTTGCGGTTTTGGGCTTGCCGGCTTACTGTACTTGCATAGCAGCAACCACAAACCAAACAAGGCCATTTCTGTCGTCGTGCCTCTTGTGAACCTTACATAGAGCCCTAAGCCCTAAACCATTCATGTCCTAAACCCTAACCCCTAAAAGCCTACATTCTACGGTTATTTAAGGGTTTAGGAGGTTTAGGATACCTCAGGAGGATGCTTAGACGCAGTCGCTTAGTGAGTTCCCTAAAATATCATAGCGACCCTTAGGGGTGTAGGGGGGAGGGCGTAGGGGACTATATTTCCTCAAATAGGCCTTATTAGTCCTTATTATGGGCATTAAGGCCCCCTACCCCCCCTCCCCCTACACCCCTAAGGGTCCCTATGAAAATCGGAGAGCCGAGCTGGGCCGTACAGTGGAGGATCCTTACCTCTGAGGACCCTTTAAGGGGTACTTCAAGGACCATGGGACGTAGTAATTACGGCTCCCTTAAAGGGCTCCCTCAAGGGATCTATATTAAGGGTTCTATATATGGGTTTGGGGGGTTACTTAAAGGACCATGGGACTTAGTAATTACGGCTCCCTTAAAGGGCTCCTTTAAGGGATCTATATTAAGGGTTCTATATATGGGTTTGGGGGGTTACTTAAAGGACCATGGGACTTAGTAATTACGGCTCCCTTGAAGGGCTCCTTTAAGGGATCTATATTAAGGGTTCTATATATGGGTTTGGGGGGTTACTTAAAGGACCATGGGACTTAGCAATTACGGCTCCCATAAAGGGCTCCCTTAAGGGATCTATATTAAGGGTTCTATATATGGGTTTGGGGGGTTACTTAAATGACCATGGGACTCAGTAATTACGGCTCCCTTAAAGGGCTCCTATAAGGGATCTATATTAAGGGTTCTATATATGGGTTTGGGGGGTTACTTAAAGGACCATGGGACTTAGTAATTACGGCTCCCTTAAAGGGCTCCCTCAAGGGATCTATATTAAGGGTTCTATATATGGGTTTGGGGGGTTACTTAAAGGACCATGGGACTTAGTAATTACGGCTCCCTTAAAGGGCTCCTTTAAGGGATCTATATTAAGGGTTCTATATATGGGTTTGGGGGGTTACTTAAAGGACCATGGGACTTAGTAATTACGGCTCCCTAAAATGGCTCCTTTAAGGGATCTATATTAAGGGTTCTATATATGGGTTTGGGGGTTACTTAAAGGACCATGGGACTTATGGGACTTAGTAATTACGGTTCTTATTAAGGTAACTATACTTATAACCCCAATTAAGGTACTTATAACCATACTTACTAAGTCCCATGATCCTCCAAGTACGGTTGATTTTTGTGGGAGTGTCCGAAAATAGGGCACCGTAATATAGTACCCTGAATAGTAGGATCCTTATTGCAAGGACCCCAAAACAAGGTACCTCTGAGTTTCGGAACCCCCCAATATACATCCTGCATTACCTGAATGACCCTGAACTATAGGAACTACGGTATATTCCATTTTATGGGTAAGGCAGGATTTATATCAGCAACCGTAGTTATCCAAATTAGGGTCCCTTGCAGGGTCCTGTTTTAAGGGTGCCGCCTTCTTTCAGGTTCCTACAGGGGGGGACGTCTACCCAAATGGCTCAAACAAACCCCAAGAATCACCGGCTAAAGATTTAGGACCCCCGAGAACTACGGAAGCCGACGAACTCTGATAAACCTTCACCCTCATAAACTGAAAAACCATTTACCAAAGCCTTCGGAGTAACTTCCGAGTCCCTCGCGGCTGCACTGTCTCCTTGTACCCTTGGCCCGTCATGGCTCGCAAGCGCAGGTCTTGAGGTACAGCGACTCGGAAACACCCCCAAACCCGAAGCCCGACACCGTTTAGGGTTTAGGGCGCGCAAAATCTGCATCTTGCATCGTAGGGAGTGGGGTATTGTAGAGCGTTCCTGCAAGGTGGACTCCTCGCTTTGACGTGTTGTGCCGGGTGCACCCTCCTGGGATTGGGGTGCTTTGAAACATTGAATTTCAGCTTTCGTGTTCTTTGCCTGGCCAATCCTCCTTTTATGTCACTGCTCTGTCGCAGCTGCTACAAAGCGTAAGTCCAAACCCGAAGTGCACTGTTTTAACTGCGTGTACACCTGCGGCATCGCGATTTGAGCCGAAGGGCAGCGGCCAGACTGGCTTAAGTCAAACAAAGCCCGCATCTGGGTGCTACCTATAGTCTCCATTGTAGTTCCTTTTTTTGGTTATCCAATTTTATGGTTAGGACCCTATAATAGAGATTTTGGTTAACCAAAAAAAGGAACTACAATGGAGACTATAGGTAGTTCTCAAGCGAGCATCAGTCTTCTGGTTGCTAAAGGGACCTTCATGATCAGAATGGGGTTTTGGAGCCCTCCATGACCCTCCTTGTACCCTCAAATAGGGGTATGTGGTCCCAAATAAGGGGCATTTAGGGTCTAATCGAGGGTAGATGGAGTGTGTAGGCTTATAGGAGCCCGTTATATGAAGAACCTTCGGAACAACATCATCCCCACCCCCTAAAACCTAACATGCTGACAACCTAAACCCGAGAACCCAAACCTCAAAACCGGAAAATCCTAAACCCGAAACCCACAACAGCCCTAAAACCGAAACCCGAACCGCAACACCCCCAAAACCCTAAGCCACGAAACCCTCACACCCCTTCATCCCCAAACCGAGCCCCTCCCAGCAAGGCGGCTCTCACCAGAGAGCGTTCCGAAGGAAGCCTTGCTCCGTCGCGCTTTAAGAAAGGTTCAGGGTTTAGGGTTACGCTTATTAGGGTTTATGGTGTAGGGTTTAGGGTTAAGGTTCAGGGTTTAGGTTAAGGATTAAGGGTTTAGGGTTCAAGGTTTAGGGTTCAGGGTTTAGGTTAAGGGTTTAGGTAAGGGTTAAGGGTTTAGGGTCCAGGGTTGAGGTTAGGGGTTTAGGGCTAAGGGCTTAGTTAAGGGTTTGGGGTTCAGGGTTAAGGGTTTCAATGGGGTGTTTAAAGGGCTTTTGGAGGTGCTGTCAATGGGTTTTTGGCTGTCAGAACCCTAAACCCTAACCCCCGACGGTCATATCATGAGGGTTGCCAGTACCCATAAAGGCAGTATAGTTATAGGTTGCTTAGGGGTTTTTGCGGACTACTAAAAATCACCTCTTGAGCCCCTTAGCCATTTACTATTTCAAGACAGTACTAAAATCAGCACAAGCCAAAGACCCGTACCTGCAATCCTACGAAGCGGCAGAGTACTGGACCCCAAACACACACAAACACAAACACACATTCAAACGAACGAATAGCTCAGGGCATGAGAACAGCTAGACGGTGTTCCTACTTATAGCCCGTCTCGGAAACTCCCCCCCCATCGTGCCTCTCTACGGTTCAATCTGTAGTCTGACAGCCTAAGCCCTAAGGTTTAAGGGTCCAGCATTTCGGATCTTTGACACAAATACTCGGCGACCGAAATCTAAGCCAAGAGGATTAAGGCTTGTTGTTTAGATCGCAGGTCTTTAAGGCTCTAAGCTAGGTTGTTGAATGTTACAGCTGATTCCTTTGCGAGGGCTTGGGTTCTAATTAAATTTAGCCCCATGCAGGCTTTAGAAACTAGGCGTTTGCAGAGTCGCCCGGGCCCTGGATCAAAAGATAAAAGCGACGAGTCAAACCTCATGCATACAAAACCAAACTGCCCATACACGTTGACAAAGATGTTGCCTCAAACATATGACAACCTTGTATAGAACGTAGTAGCGTGCCCAGAGCACAGGGCATTACAGGCGACTTGACCTTGCAAGCTTAGAAAACCAGTACGAACGGCGTCTCTGGCTGCACCTTGTCTCGAATAATGTACACACACACACTGCATAACAAGACTCTGATAATGAGAAGTATGCTTAGTTCCACCATCCTACAGAAACCGTCGAGAACTCATGTAGAACTCAGCAGGACCCTATGAATCCTTGCCAAACCCCTTAAACACCCCAAGAAACCCTCCTGCTCTCGGCAGGTGACACGATGGTCTGCACCGTGGAGGGCGGCGGCAAAGGCGGCTCCAGTGGAACGTGCTGCGCGGCGGTAGGTTTGGTTCGTGTAATGCGACTCCCAAAAACCCGAGACCTTCCTGAAATCCGAACCAAAATCAGGAGCGCTCAACACCCTAACCTACAATAAACCCTGAACCCTGGATCATACTAGACCCTAATTCATGCTAAACCCAAAACCTGCGAGCCTGCTCTGCCGTCCAGGTTCATGTTCAGGTAGAGGTAGTGGGGTTTGAGGAGGTGCGAAATGTCAGGGTTTGGGAATATGCTGAGAACGGATCTAATGTATCGAATTTCGATATTGGGTATGTGTACGGTATTGGACAGGGTTTCCTGTAAGGAAGAAATACTTTCGTTGTGGATAATATTTCATGCCCTAAACCCTAACCCTAAGGGTCCAAGCACCCAAATAGTAGGGTTTCAAGGTCCAAAAACCACTCAGAGTATGGATTTTGGGATCTAAAACCCTACTATTTGGGTACTTGGCCCCTCTGGGTAAACCCTTAAGCCTAAACCGTGATCCGGCAGAATGGGAAACTCTCCTGAATCCTTCATCCTGGATCCTGCCACTCTTCTACACCTGAACTCCTGTTTTTGGAGGTTCATGGCTAGTTATAAGTGGGGTTATACGTCCCCTAATATGGGTTACAAGAAGAGTTACCCTACTTATAACCCCACTTCTAACTAGCCATGAACCTCCAAGTACACCCTAAATCCCTTGACCGTAAACGGGCAGCAGCCCCCTCTGTGGCCTCCCTGCACCTCACCAGCTTGCAGTTTGGGTTAATTAGACTCATCCCTTCTCCCCTCAATTCATTCCCCCCAAAAAGAAGGTGCAGTGTCATTGTCTGTCGATTGTCTATGTTCGATGCGTGTGTAGAAGGGAAACGACTTATGGTGCTGAGTGAATGCTCAGTTGCAGGTTTTCAGGGGATGCAGCAGCATCCTTTCTGCTAGGCATGCTGCAGGAAGTCATGGCCTAATTTTCGAAATTTCTGATTAGCGGCATTGTGGCTTTCATATTGATTGATATCAATATCTGTGTTTATATCCCAAAATGGCACATTACATGACTGGAAGTCGATTAACTTATAAGTTATAAGTTCTAAGACATTACAGCTAACTATGAGGCCTACACTGTTTCGGGCTCCGTGGTCATAAAAAAAGAAATAACAAGAGTAGGTGAACAGAAACACCAACTGCGAAGATTGTGTGATTATGGCATAGGGAGAAGGTGGTGGGACTATAATAATATCGATGCACAGATCACAGAACTATGCAGGGAAGGGAAACAAACCAGATTTTTTCTGCACCCATTTTTTCAGTGACAATTGTAAATCTAGTTTTTGCATGAACCCCTTATAAAGAAGTTGTGTTTTTTGTGTGGGTTTCATTGTGGTCACTGTTACAGGGGCCCGGCCGGCCCCAAGGTTTAGGGTTTAGGGTTTAGGGGTTTAGGGTTTAGGGTTTAGGGTTTCTTAGTAAGAATAACACTAAGAGCAATCATATTAGTCGTAATACAAATAGTAGTAATAAAAATGGAAACGACAATAATGCTTAGGGCATTAGCCTCTCGCGGCCCAATCTCTACGATGAGCGAACGTGAGGTGGCGGATGCGTCGCTCGCGTTGTGCCTATCGTGACGGTTGCATCAACATGGTGCTGGCCGGTGGTAGGGGCGAGGTGTGATGAGCTTGTTCGGCAAGGGAACGTGCTCTGCATGAGGCGATCGCCCACTTTCTGCCTGCGCTGCGGCCGTGGCACGAAGTTCGCGATCGGACTGTCCTCAACCCTAAGCCATAAACCCGAAGACCTAAACCTCGTCCCCAAGCCCTGAACTTTTGAACCGGAGCCCTAAATCCTACGCCCTAAACCCCCAAGCCCAATTAAGCCCTCAACCCTAAAGCCCAAGCCCAAAGCTGCCCTGAACCCAAAGCCCTAAGCCTGAAACCTGAAGTCTGGGCCTTAAGCCCTAAACCCGAAAGCCCGACCCTCAAGGGCTCCCTAAGGGTCCAAGTACTCAATATGCTGGGCTTGAAGGGTAGGGTTTAGGTTTGCTTAAAGGTTCCTTTAAGGGTCCAAGGGTGCGACAAGGGGTTTAGGGTTTAGGGTTCATTACGGTTTGTGATTCTTGGTCTAGGGCTTCGTAGACAGGATCTCACGTCGCAAAGCAAGGGCGGCTTGGATCATCAACCTGCGACATGAACCTGATGGTTGATATTTCCGCACAAGCCGCAGCACCCTAAACCCCGAACCCCCAAACCCCTACACCCTAAATCCCGAACCCCCAAACCCCTACACCCTAAACCCCCCCAAACCAACAAGGGCCGCGCCGGCATTGGCAGCGCTTCGCGCGCGGACTCCGGGTATGTCTCGAAGGGCGGCGGCACCAACTCGAGGACCTGAAGCTTCCCAAAGAGCCCCAAGATTGATACAATTACCCAGAGGCTCCTATGGAGCCTTAGGGTATGTTCTTAATTACTTTTGTTTTTTGTTATCATCATTGTCATTATTGCTGTTGTTGTTAGTGCTATGAGGTAATTAACCATGACTGTAATTCCGTTTGCTCCCATTCTGATTATGGCCATTACCAAGAAGTGTCTCTACACGGGATTTAGGAGTGTTGAACGAAGGTTCGGCAGGTTGCGGAGAGCCTAAACTATCCGCCTCTATCGGACATATCACTAAGAGATCACATATTAGGATTTAGGGTTTACACATACTCTTTGAAGGTTGTGCGGATTCCTCATTTTCAAGCCCATGAAGGCTTTAATTATCATGAGCTATCTGCACGGCGCAAGACGCTAGATTGAATCCTAGGCCTAATGTCGAGTTGTGCTTCGACTTCAGCGAGATCTTAAAAAAGGCGCCTTAATACTCAGAAGGTCTTGGCAAGAAGTATAGTATACACAAGAATATTACGGAGCTGTCAGGAATGGTATAGGTAATTATATATCCAGGCCCCCATGATAGCAGAGCTTTAGCTCATTTTGTCAATGGGCATGGCCTTCGGGATCTTTGGGGAGACCGTTCATAACCGGAATTGGTGAATGTTGCGGTAGGGTGGGTGGATGGGCGGGTGGGTGAGTGGGCGGGATAACTGGATAACTCCCTCCTGCTGCTTCGGAGTCTACAGTTGATCGATCGCAGCATAGGGTCCTCTGACTGGATCTTAGTAGAAAATGGGCGAGGGGATCATGGAGACTAGTGGGGATGATCTAGGGACTACTATACGGATCCATTCCCGGATTCCCTACTAAGCACCAGACAGTCCTTTGACCTATTGCAGTCCCCTCTGAAAGACTGCAATATTGCGACAATAAGAAGACACTCCTAAGCCGTTTAAGCGCTCGTCCTACTTCTCTTTTCGCGTCGCCCAACTAGTAAGTGAGCTATTGAAGGCAGTATCTCCTGCACTATCTCTTGTATGATCTGTACATATATATATATATATATATGTATATATACACATACCTTTATATACAATAATACCTGTATATATATATATACACATTATTGTATGTATATATAAATATATATAGATATAATTCAGAGTCCTCAGCACGCTGTGTATTCACATTTTGGCCCCTGTGTTTTTGAACCTTCACGATGCGGCTGCGACGGCTTCTGTACACATCCGAGAACTTCTCTCACCATGGCTTCACCAAGACACCCTCAAGTTTTCAAAACTTGTAATATCCTACCTAGACGCTTCAGTGTATAGTAACTTTTCTTGTTAATTAACCTACTGCTTAGGATCCTACATCAACAAAACAATGATGGTAGGGCCTGGAGTCTAGGTAACCAACTAAGTAACCACTCCACGGCTTGTGCTTCAGAGGTTAGGATGAAGAGCTATCTACCGGGATATTCGGAAGCGCACGCGCATGGAGCTCGGCATCTGCACACTGTACACAACGGCTCCGGTCCGGAAAAGCACGTGCTTCCAGCCACCCGGTCGGGAGAGTAACCTCCGAAAACGCCTAAGCCAAAAACCTACAAATCCTATATTCACGCCGCGGGATGTATCCTACGGGTGTGTGGGAAAGGGGCCTCCCTAAACACGAAAGCCTGCACAACCCCTCCCTTTCCTGAACCCTAAACCATAAGAAACCTCCACACTACGTCTCATCTGTCTGGTGCTTAGTAGGGCAGGGAATGGATCCCTACAGCAGTCCCTATATAATCCTCCATAATCCATTCCCCCGTCCCTACTAAGAACCAGACAGACTACGTCTTATCTGACCGTCATCGCTCCTTGCTGCGGCGGTTTGTCGATCGGCAGTCCAATCAGTGACCCGTGTGCCGCTCTGACCGATGACAGGGGCACCGCTGCGGGTCCTGAACTTCAATTTTGTTTGTGTGGTTTGTGTGTTTTTTTTGTTTGTTTGTTTTTTTTCTTTGTGTGTGTGTGTGTCTGTGTGTGTGTAAGTTTTTTGCAAGGGCTCCACTTACATATGTAGCTGATAGGTTGCTAATCACATATTCTGTACCACAGTATGCCATTACTTCGTTGTCTGGAGGCTCAGGGTTTCTGCGAGGGTACAGTTTACAGATTTCAGGACATGGCATTTGCGAAGTCGGACTTAGAGTTCGGATTCCGGGCGCAGGGACCAATGTTTAGGATTCTAAGCTTTGCCGCCATTTTTGAGTAGTTTTGTGAGAGGAGGGGCGGGGGGCGGGGTGCAGGCGTTCAGGGTGGCTGTGCGGTGTAGCGTACTGCAAAGGTACCATTCGAGGGTTTTTGGGTATGTTCTACTACTGTATAAGGGGTACAGTCAACAATCGTTCAGGTCCCTATGTGGCTCACGGTTGAGGCTCTTCCTAGGAAGACAATAAGGCTGAAAGTTCTGCGTCAACCCTACCCGGGCCACAGAAAACTGTCCTTCTAACTCATAAGAATAGAACCAGCCATTTGGAGCGGAGTGTATAGGATCTAAATCCGTGCAATACCCTCAACCCCTAAACCTAAATTCCAAAAGTATCCTTGCAAAACAAATCCCGAGTCATGTTGGGGCTTGAGATGTATAACCCCATGGGGTTGGAACATGGATTAGTAACCTTGCAACCCTAAACCCCGAAGCCCTAAACCCCTAAACCCCAACCCCTAAACCCAACAACACCCTCAACCCCTAAACTCTAAATCATTAGCTCGGGGAACTTCAAAGCCTCAAATCTCCCCAAACCTTTAACACTTGACCTTCAAGCCAAAAAGCTCTCCAAACCCTTAAACCGTAAACTCCTGTGAAGAGCCCGATCCTCCAAAGCCCCAAACCTCTGAACCCTTAAACCCTCAACTTTGAATTCTTCAGAGGCTCCATTCAGGAGCCAGGGGGCCAAGGCAGCAGCAGAGGTTTCAGGAACATTTTGAGCAGTGCGAAGCTTCTGCGGGCAAACCTGGCGAAACGACATGCTCAAAGGAGCTTCTAGTGGCTTCGAAAGGGGTCTTAGAGGGATAGCCTTACCTTTTTGGACTTCATTATCAGGGGGTTTATATGGGATATCTCTATCCCAATTTCAGAGTTTTAGGGCTTTTGGTTGTTTCAGTTTTGTGGGGGTTAAGGTATGGAAACATGGTTTTGAGACTCTGAGGCTGTAGGGATTTAGAGCGTAAAGCTTTGGGGTTTATGTATGCATGCATGCATGTATGTATACATTTAGATACCTAGTTAACTTGCATTTGTGAACTTTTGTAGAGAGACCCACACACACACACACACACATGTCAAATAATGTGTTACACACACATATAAATACATGTATATATATATATATATATATATATATATATACATTTATGTATAATATAATAAACAAATATAGGTACCTCCACAGCGCCCAAGGGCTCAAAGATGGCCTAGCAGCCTTACTATGTGGTCTTGCAAGAGCGGGGCAAGTTGCGCAGTAGCCCTCGGAGCCTGAGGGCAAACCCGAAGCACACTGAAACATAAAATTGAGAATGGACGCCACGAACAGCTCTGTATAGGAGCATTGATTTAGAATGGTGTTCTGGGATGATTCGGCTACTGCAACTAACTTGTGGAATCTGCTTCCGTCAGGACAGAATAATAACCCAGAGACCGCTGAACCCTAAACGTAAAGCCTGAACCCCAAACCCCAAATCCTGAACCTTAAACCCACACCGTAGAGCCCCAAGCCCTGTTGCACGCCTGACGACCGAAGGCGAAGCACTGTCCGTCGGTGGACTCAACGCATCGCGCCGCGTAGAAGACGGCGTTGGATGGCGGAGCCTCATACCGAAGTTCCCTCCTTATCTGAGGGTCCAGAGTACATGTGGGCTCTCTTGAGGCCTAAGATAATAACACGCAATAACAATAACGATAACAACAATTATAACAACGATGAATGTGTCGATCTCTCTGTCTCTCTCTCTCTCTCTCTCTCTCTCTCTCTCTCTATACATATATATATATATATATACATATATGTACATTTATATAACGAATAATGAAAACAATAACTCTAATACATACATCAACAAAAACGGCGTAAAGGATGTGAAGATAACACGAAGAGTCGTCACTTGCGCCCTGACGGAACTCGTAAATCTGGTTATGTCCGTTGAGGGCGGAAGGCATAGCATCAACCCATGCTTGGGTTGATGTTTGGCTCTTGCTGCCCGACATGCAGATGGGATGCACACAGCCTTACACACCTTTGCAGAGAAGAGTTAATGCTTGGAAGCAACTCGGACATGAGGCTGGTGGACGAAAACCACATCATCCAATTCACGGACTACAGCATGTGGTCATGGCTCGACGTACTTAACAGCACAGGGCTGTGGGTTGCAGGTGCAGGGCCCCAAGTTTTTGACGATCAGGTGCGTCCAACTTGAAGGCTCATGGGACTTAGTAAGTGAGGTTATAACGACTTTACAGTTAGGATAACCCCACTTAGGGGACTTATAACCCCAATTATGACCTACTTACTATGTCCCATGATAAGCCCCTTACAAGATCCTCTTTCGGAGGTTGTTGAAAGCAGTGGAGCCTCTGAGTCAGTCGCCCCATCCCAGGAACCAAAAGCCATAACTTCGAGCCATCCAGTTCCTTAAAGGGGTTCGTCCAAGGGATCCGTAAACCTAGACCCTCCATCTACATACCCTCTATTAGACCCTAAATGCCCCCTTATTTGGGACCATATACCCCTATTCGAGGGTACTGGAAGGCTCTTCTTAGGGTTCATAAGGGTTCTATGAGGGTTCAGGGCTTGGGGCTGGGGGGGCCTTGGGTTTGGGGCTTCGGGTTTGGGGTTTAGACTTCAGGATTCAGGGTTTATTCGAAAACCTACTTCGAAGTGCAAGAAATATTGAAAACTACGCAGAAGCTGTATACGGGCAAGAGGGTTTCCAGATAACACCACCTACACGCAAAATCCCTAATCACCAGCCGGTGCACCTGCGGTGCCGGCACATGCTGAGTGACAGCTCCCAGCAAGACGTCTGCCAAGGGCATCCACGCTTCCTAAGGTTCATATAGGGCCCTTAACAACTCGAATAGGCTTTGGGGCCCCTATGTAAAGTTTATACTATAAATATCATAAGGAACCCCCAGAATAGTATAGGTAATTAATGAAATTATTAACGCCCCTGTATTAAGGGCCTGAGAGGGCTGACAGGCTGAGGGTCCCCCAGCTCTGGGGCTTTGAGGTTAAAGAGAGGGTTCTCAGCTTGATTGCCTAACTCCCTAACCCAGAGGGGTTTAGGATTTTAGGGCTTGAGGGTTTTAGGGGTTTGGGGCTTTAGGGGTTTAGGGCTTAGGGGTTGAATCTTCCCAGACTTCCCGGAGGATCCAAAAAGTAGATCCCTTAATGGGGCTTCCTATAAAGTACCCTTAGTAGTATAGGGCCCCAAATTAGGGGATCTACTTTCTAGATCCTCCCGGGGGTCTGGGAAGGGACTATGTACCCAAACAGTATATACTTGGGCCTTAAAGTAGTTCCTATATAGGTACATTGGGGCCAAAGTTTATACTAGTTGGGTACATGGTCCTTTGAATTGGGTCAAATAAAAACGCTTCCCAAGAACACCCAAACTCCTACATGCAACGGTGCATTCGATATCCTCATATCCCCAAGAGTGCCTGGTCAAGATTTCCCCAAGGGCCCAAATACTCAACAATCCCAAACACCCCATGCGTTCTTTGCTACTGCCCTGACTGATGGGAAAGGCGACAGTTAACTACGGGTCTATCTGACCAACCCTAAACCATGAATCTCCTAACCCTGGGGACTTGAAAAACTAAAGTCACTAAACCCTAACCTTAAACCCTGAAACCCTGAAGCCCTAAACCTTAAGCCCTAAACCCCAAAGCCTCAATCCTAAATCCTAACCCCTGAAACCTTAAATCCCTAACAGACCGAAGAGTAACCTAGGACCTAGGAATCAAAAGGGTGCACTTCTTTGGTTTAAAGGAAGTTATGGTCCCTAAACAATGGAATAAGGGCTTACTCTGAGTCCTAGCCTAGTACTCAATGTCGAACGGCAGCACTCGTCCTACGATCGAAGGCCCGAGCTGAATCCCGAAGCTGGCTCCCGAAATACCGAAGACGCCCTTAAAGGAAGTGTTTTGATCCCTTAAAGGAACCTTGAAAGGAACCCCATAGATCCCTTAAAAGAGCCCTTAAAGAAACACAAAAACCGCCTAAAGGGTTCCTTTCAAGGACCCTCATGCAGGGGACCCGAATCGGCAGAATAGTTTCCCTTCACAGGGTTCCATAGAGGTGTCAATAAGCGAACTATACTACAGGGTTCTAGAATATGGGGACCTTAATGGTTCAAACAGGGTTTTGGGGGTACATGTTACTATAAACATAACTATATAGTTAGGGAGTAGGGAGCCTCGAGGAAAGGTGAGGCCCCTACGTTAGCCCTGAATCCCCAAGCCCACTCTCTCAGAAATGAGGGCTTCGTAGCATGAAGGGTACCGTACGCAGATATAGGATCATGGGATTCTGGCAAGTAGGTTATAACTGGGGTTATAAGTCCCCTAACTGGGGTTACCCTAAATATAACCTACTTGCTTACTAAGTCCCATGAGCCTTCATGTAGATATCTATATACGGAGGAGGCTGATACTTGGGACCTCGATCCGGATCCCTGTTTTGCTGAAGCTCTAAACCTTGCGGTTCCAGATTTCCGAAAGAGGAACTCAGAGGTTCTGGGTCTACTTGTACCCCAAAACCTAGCACTTTAGCAAGTTGTCATCGGAAATCGGAATCCTACTCTACATGTATATCCTAAACCGTAAACCCTAACCCCTGAAACCTAAATGGGAGTTTCCGAAAATAGGGGACCCTAATATAGTACCCTAAATAGTAGGACCCTTATTATAAGGACCCCAAACAAAGTACCCCTAATTTGTTCGGAAACTCCGAAATCCACAATTCAGACGCCGCCGAATGCGAAATCCGGGCTGCAAGGGCTTAGGGATTACGGCTGCAAGGGCTTAGGGTTTAGAGCTGCGAGGGCTTAGGGTTTAGGGTTTACGGTTTCAAGGGCCTAGGGTTTACGGCTTAAGCTGCCAAGTTGCCATCGCGCTCTGTTTCCAGGCATTTCCGGTAAGCCCTTCCTTGGGAGTGACGCCAAGCTCCTTCAAGCAAGAAGGCTAGATCCTAAACCCTAGACCTTAAACCTTAAACCCTAAATCTTAAATCTTAAACCCTACATGCTAAACCTTACACCCTACATTTTAAACCCTAAACCTTAAACCCACATCCCCAGGCTCCCGGGGGCTTTGGGAACTCAGGTCCTGCAAACGGGCCAGGCCCACGGCCTCCGGAGCTTCGAGGGTGGCGTAGATGCCTCGGATTGGCTGAAGGACCTGAGTGAAAGTTTGGGTTTAGGGATTAGGGTTTAGGGATAAATTAGGGTTTAGGGATTAGGGTTTAGGGTTTAGGGATTAGGGTTTAGGGATTAGGGTTTAAGGTTTGCTGAAGGACCTGATCGAAAGTTGGTAGTTGGTTTTAGGGTTCTGGGGTTCCCTTTTAAGGGTACTAGCTTGGGTTTCGGATTCCTGTAGAGTTTAGGTTTAAGTAGTCCTCACAGCAGCTATTGAACACGACCTTAGATTCCCTTAGATTGTAGTACTTGTCTTCGGGTAACCTATTCTATGGCTCGGGTCCTACAAGCTGAAACCAGGCAGCAACCGGAGCTGCATGTAAGGGTCGAGGTAGGCTCAGGCTAAACCAGCAGAGGGGCCAATTTGCAAAAGCCACGCTCACCGTCGGAGTCCCGCCAGCGGCCATTGTAGAAATGATCGCCCCAGAGGCCTGGTTTTGGGGTTTACTTGGAGGATCATGGGACTAGGTAAGTATGGTTATACGTACCTTAATTGGGGTTAAAAGTATAGTTTCTCTTCATTATTGCCGTAATTACTAAGTCCCATGATCCTTTGAATAGGGTTTCGAGCTTAAGATTAGGCCTTCTGGAAGGAAAGAAGCAAGGATCCTTTTACGAGCCGACGTTTTCTACAACATTTTGGAGAAGGAAAACCCTAAACCCCAAACCCGAAACCCTAAACCAAGAGGATAGCCCTAAACCCCAAACCCTAAACCAAGAGGATAACCTTAAACCCCCAAACCCTAAAACCCTAAACCCCACATCAAAGAAGCAAAAAGGATCAGTAAGAGGATATTTAGCCCTAAACCCCACATCAAAGAAGTCAAAAGGATCAGCGAGGCCGACCAAGCAGCGAGGACGCAACTTCTCGACCTGCTCGGCGCTCCAGTCTTTTCCTCTCCAGCCACACTTGGAGGTTCGTGGGGTTTAAGGTTTAGCGATTTAGGGCTTGGGGGGTTAGGGTTTTAGGGGTTTAGATGTTTAGAGATTTCCATGAATTTCTCAGATAGTCCCTCTCCCGAGCTTTAAGCCCTAAACCCTAAGCCTAAACCTTAAAGCCCCGTCAGCCCTACACCCGTATGCGGGGTTTCGCAGTGTTTGCGGAAGGCCAGGGCTTTGAAAATCGGCGCGACAAGGGCTTTGCACAGGGGAGGTAATAATTGAGTATCATACGTCTGTTCTTTGGTGGTAATACATTGGGCGTATAGTGCGGTGTACTTATATCGGGACAATGAGTGGAATGCGGGGTCCTTCATACCTGTAACATTTTTGTGTTTGCAAAGGGGGGGTATATGATGCTGAACTGTCTGAACTGAGACTGGGGACGTAAAGTAGTGTGATTACCGCGTATTTCTTTAACACCCATATGAATTATAAACGCAATACAACGCATTAAAGAAATTGAGGAACTGCCGGCAGATCGGCTGAGTTTCGAGACGCCATCTCCATCAAGAACTGCTCCAAAGTGAAGCCCCAACCACCAATAGACCTGGGCTTGGGGTGGGGTTTAGGGCTTCAGGGTTTGAGGTCTATAGACGTGTGGGGTTTAGGGTCTGGGCGCCTAGGCTTCTGATAGCCCCCAAACCCGAACTATTGCACCTACAGACAACCAGAAGAGTGCCTGCCAGCACACTGTACGTAGTATGCATGTAGGTATGTAGATGTGTATGTGTGTACGTATGTATGTCTGTGTGTATGTATGCATGTATGATGTATGCATGTCTGTATCATGCTTGCGTGTATGCTATGTAATGTAACTGAATGAAATGTATGTATGCATGTATGTAAACACGTAAACTTAGAAGCCTATATGTACGTATGCATGTAAACACGTAAACTTACAAGCAGTTATCCAAGTAGTATCATTTCGCGGGGGCTTTAAGGGGATAGGATACCAGAAGAGAGCCAAGGGTCTCCGCGACACTTAAGGAGCCACGTCCAAAGACGATGCTACCATCCTCCACGGTCAAAGGCTTCAAAGATGGCACACCGTCCATCATGCCGTTCCTATACTGAACTTAGAACCCTAGCAACAATTGTAATTTTAGCTGTCTCTTAGGGATTATAATAACCAAAAATGGAAAAGTTGTTTCTAAGTACCCCGAAGGTTCAGCCTGTCCAGAATCAGGGCAAGCCGCTGGTAGCAAAGCTCGTTGTCAGGCTCCAGTGCCAGTAGCTTGTCAAGCTTGTTCCTTGGCTCCCGGGATCCCCTTCTTTCCCCAGGGATCTAAGGACTTATTTTTTACGGCTTTTCGGCCCAAAGACCATAACACATAAGGCTTTTGGGCTATGTTGATCCCTAGGGTATGTTCTTCAGCTTTAAGAAGGGAACCCACGAAATTCCAGACAAAAAAGCGGATGCTGTGGGACCAAGGCTCAGGAACAGGACCGGCTGCAACCCACATGCAACTGCGGACCCAAAGGCGGTACAGAAATTGTCAGTCAAGCCTTCTGCACAATCCACCACGACTAAAAGGCCATCCACGAGCGGAAAACAGTCTGTGATCTGCTGAGTGTCCCCAAAATGCGGGGCCACGAGGTTCAGCAAGTAGGGCAGGTCATCCGGAGGTTCGAACCGCAGAGGGAGCGAAATCCACTGGCTCTGGTGACGCTCCTTTGTGTTCGGCAGAAGCTTCTTAGACACAGCTTTCCCGGTGCAGGAGCGGTGTCTAGACAAGTAGCCCAGAAGGCTATCTTGACCGTGGTCGGTCGGTGCCATGACCAGGATATGGCGCATGCGCCCACGGTGCTCAAGTGCTGGCCGAAGCCCAGAAAGTAGGTCCTCTTGCTTGCACGATTGCTGCGAGTATCCTGTGCTGTCGCTGGGGGACCCTTGAACAGCATATTTGGCTGCTCCTGTTTATAAGAACAAGTTAGAAAGGAGGAATGATCACAAAAGGCCTGGTATCTGGCGATACCATGACGGCTCGTTAAGCAGAACTGCCTCGTTGGCAAGGCGATCAATTGGGACTCCAGCGTTTCGGTCCACACTGCTTTCAAGGGCGAGAAGCAGGTGTCGTCAAAGACAACCTTACAGTCCGAAGACATCATCGAAGAGCAACATATTTGGAATTTATACCAGAGAAATAATAAGAATCAGCTGTCAACATCATGCTACACCACGACAGCCCAGCACGATCAAAGGATCGGCTGGATGTCAGAGTACTAGCCCGCCCACAAGCAAACCATATTCAAATTATTCAAGCTGCTGCTTTGAACACAATTAACTGAAACCCGTGGTTCTACAGTCTTCCGCATGGAATGCTTGAAAGAACCCTTGAAACCTAAACCCGAAACAATAAACCCTTAACCCTTAAAGGAACCCTCAAACCCCAAACCCGTAGACCTAAAATAGTGCAAGGGTCTTAAGAATTAGAATGGGGGTTTGGGGTATGCTGTACTATGGACGAAAAAATATAATAAGGAGCCCCCGAACTAGTACTGGTAATTATGTAAGCCCCTATACTACATCCTTATAATAGCCCTTATTGTAGCCCTTCTAGTAACCCTTTGAAGGAGCCCTAGGAAACCCCTGGAATAGTTACTTAGGCCCCTGGAATACCCCACCAAGCCGCCCACGCTCCGGATCTGGCCAGGGCCTTGGCATTCCGCAGGTCGGTGCGGGCAGCGGCGGGATCATGGTCCCCATCGATGTGCACCAAATCCGCCCCTGGGTCGCTTGGGACTTTGGGGCTGTAGGGCTTTAGAACTTTAGGGTTTATGGTTTAGGTCCACATCGATGTGCACCAAATCTGCCCCTGGGTAGAGTGAGAGGGCTTCAGGACTTAAAACTCTACTTTGTGTCCCCATCGATGTGCACCAGATCCGCCCCTGGGTCGTTCGAGCTTGCGGGCTCTAGCACTTTAGAACTCTAGGGCTTTTCTTGGTCTCTTCTGAAAAGACTTTTGCTTTAGTCAGGCTGGCCATGTAAGTTTAAGTGTTCAGGGCGGACCAAGGTTTTGCAAGGTTTTGTACTTTAGGCTCAGGTTTAGAAGAGGGTGCGACAGGGGACTTAACAATCAGAATGTGGTTTTGGGGTATAGCGTGGTAGACTACATAGGAACTACTCCGGCATTATTGCGAAATACCCAGGCCCCTACCAGAAACTAAACCACCAGCTCCTTAGGCCGGCAGCCCAGAGCACTACTTGGGGAATCATTCAAGCCCCTACTTACCCGACAAGGAGACTTATGAGTAAAGTAACTCTAGTTGTATCTACTTATCACCACAAGTAAGCCATTCATTACCCTGTTTACCAAGGCTCCGAAACCTAAACCTAGACCCCAAGTGGGTGGTTGTCACAATCAAGGTCCCTTTTTGGGTACCCTAAATATTAAGTGCCGTATGAAAAGGACCCAACAAGGGACCATAACTTTGACAACCACCCAAGTATCCAAGGGTAAAAGGAGGGACCCTTAATAAGGACCCCTAGGTATATACCCTTAATATAGCTATTATATACCCATTATATAGCCCATTTTGGGGTAGGGGTCCCCATTAAGGGTCCCTCCTTTTCCCATTTGAAAGTATGTTCGGTGCAACCGAGGATCTTTCAGGGTTGTCAGCCGTCCACTTGGGCAGCGTCTGCTGCGACTTTCCAGGGACCAGCCGCAAACGACCGGGGAAGGCAGCTGCTAAGATGTCGAAGCAAGGCTTCGTGTAGGCGTGCTCACACCTGGTGCTTGACGAGGTTCTAACAAGGAGTTTAGAGGATGTGAAATTGTGTATTTTTATGTGCATTGCAAGGATTTCAAGTCCTACATTTGGGGAGGTTGATCCCCTAAGACCCACAAACTCCGACATTGCGAGACCAGACACAGGTCGAAGGCGATCAGCTGCAGCTTGGGATGGGCTGAGAGCCTCGGTACCGAAGCAAAAGATCGGAAGGGTTCCGGGCTTGGGGTCCCTAAACCCTAAAACCCTACAAACCCTGGCCTTAAATGCTAAAACCCTAAAACCCTACAAACCCTGGCCTTAAATGCTAAAACCCTAAAACCCTACAAACCCTGGCCTTAAATGCTAAAACCCTAAAACCCTACAAACCCTGAAACCCTAAAACCCTCACACCCTAAAGCCCTGAAACCTCGGAACCTCCAACTCGCAGCATCCCCAAAGGCCCGACAAATTTGGGTGCTCTGGGCCCTTGCAATCGCCATGGAAATCCGGAAAAGGTCGGTGGAACCCTGATTGAGCCCGAAGTCTTCGCTATGTCCTTGGGCCATCAGGCGCCGAACACCCTAATTCCCAAAATCCTGGCAAAAGCCTCGGGGGTGAGCCTCTGGGCCTCGATTCAGGAGTGGGGCTGTAGCGCATAGTGCTTTGGGGCCTTTACGGCTTCGGGTTTGCGGGATCAGGGTTTAGGGTTTCAGAGCTCAGCGTTTTTGGGAGTAGGGTTTATATAGAGAACTAAGGACTCTGCTCAACCACTCGAAGGGAACGGTTATAAGCTATACTGCTTCTGTTAACAGTGGATCTCGTCCTCGTGATGCTACTCAAGACCGCTTGAACCCTATTTCCTCAAACCCTAAAAGCCTCAAGTGCTGCAGCCCTAAACTGAGCTTTTAAGTAACCGAGGACAAAAAAGTATAACTGAGTTGTCCTTTAAGCCCATTGAAAATTATTTACTATTATGGTTCTCTACAAAATAGTCGGGGAAACTAAAAGAAATCCCAAAGGACAACCCAGATAAACTGTTATTTCATAATCGCTCCCTTTAAGGAAGAACTATTCAAGTATGGTACTCCAAAGCCCAGTAAAGGTCTAAATCCCTAAATCCTTCGCCCCGAAACCCGTTAACACCCACTCGAAGGAGCATCAGGAGAGCGGAATGGCCAGCGTTGAAGCCGATCTCCACGGCCACGCTGTCCTGCAGCTTTAAGCTTCATGCTGTAACGACAAGGAGCTCTATTGCTATTTGTCCAAGCCCCAAGATTTCAATCAACATCAACACCTCTGAACGTGACCCAGCCTGAACTCTAAACCCTAAACCAAACAAACCCTTGGGGTGACACCAGGTCATCCCAACATATACGGAACATGCCAACCATGCCACAAAAAAACGGAAGGCAGCACAATAACTATTTGGCATATTGGGCCATGCTTCGGATTGTTTTGTCCGGCCAGAGCATGACCCCACAAGCAACTCATCCCTCCTTCAAGACTAAATCCCAAGCCCTTGAGCTTTGAACCCTAAACTGAAATCCGAAACCTCAAGCTCCGAACCGAACAGCCAAATCCTTCAAAAGTGAAACTGGAAGGCCTGCAGCTCGGGGCTTAGCCTGATTGCATTGCCGAAAGGAATCCGAAGTCCTCGTACTGCGTTGGGAAGGAGCTCGAAATGAGAGCATAAAAGCCCTCTCAACACCTGTATATCAAAGCATTACGATGTCGTCCAAAAGCCTGTAGAACCTTTGTATTGCCGTCGAGGGTTCCTTTTGTGAGGCTTGCTTTGAAAATACTTTGAAGGAAACTTTTGAACGCACTGAAATTTCATCCGAAAGCCTGTAGAACCCGGGTGATGCCCTTAAGGCTTACTCTTCTAAGGCTTCCTTTTTAAAGCTTCCTTTAAAGGGAACGAGCTCTCCTCCAGTGGCAGCGAGGCCGCCAAGCTCCAGAGGTTCCGCTGCTTTGGGAGGTTCTTGGGATTCGGATCCAGGCTGTGATGCATGTAGAGGATGCTGCCTTCAGTCAGGGCGCTGCAAGGGGTGTTTGCGGGCTTCAGGGAGTTAGGGTTTAGGGTTTAGGGTGTAGAGGATGCTTCCTCCGGGGTTTAGGGTGTAGAGGGTTTAGGGTTTAGGGTGTAGAGGATGCGGCCTTCAGGGTTTACTTACCTTTGGTAATAGTAGTTATAATTGTACCCTATTCCTCCATTCCCTACTAACTAAAGGTAAGTTTAGGGTGTAGAGGATGCTTCCTCCAGGGAGGTGTTTCAGGGCTTCAGGGTTAAGGATCTTGGGTTACGGTTTAGGGCTTGAGGGTTGAGGCTTTGGGATGGTCGGTTTGAGTCTTTAGGGGCTGAGGGTCCGGTAGTTGAGAGTTTGGGAGCTTCGGATTCATGCAAAAGCGGTGCTGCCTTCATGGCGTAACGGCTCAGGAGTCTTAGCACTCAGGTTTTGGGGGGAGTTTTTATAGAGGCTCAGGACCTGCGGAAGCCTTGCGAGACTTCGCTTACAAGGGTTCTTATGGGGCAGTCTTCAGGGGCTGTGGTTCGGGACTATTGTCCCAAAAGGCTGAACGGCCTTAGGCCTTCAAGCCTAAATCCCTAATCTAAAACGCCAGGACCCCAACCCTAAACCCTCAACCCCTGAAGCCTCAAACCTAAAACCCTATATCGTCGCAACCCTAAAACCCTGTAAAACCCCAAAAAGCCTAAATCTCTGAAGTCTGGACTCCGGCCTGTTAACCCCTTTTTGTAACCCTTATTTTGACCCTAAACCCTAAACCCGAACCCTTTTCAAACCCTAAAGGAACCCCAAAAGCCGGGCCTAAACTCTAAAATCTATATAATCAAAACCCTAAAACTCCTATAAATCCTAAAACCCTAAAACCTGTATAGTGATCCTTATAGACCCCTTTAAAGGAACCCTAAAAGGAACCCCAAAAGCCTAAAACCTCCGAAGTGCGGACTCCGGCCTTCCATGGGCTCCCCCGAGGCGCGCACGGCGGCGCCCAGCGCTGCGAGGATGGGCTCCAGAGCCTGGCATTCGGGGGGACGCTGAGGGTTCAGGGTTTAAAGGGTTTAAGGCAATAATTGGCTTTCGGTTGTAGGAACTTTTAAGATTTAGGCTTCCTTTTAAGGCACGGATTTAGGGCTTTTTGGGACTTAGTTGCTTCTTTTAGTATAGGGTTCAGGGTTTGTAGGGTTTAGGGCTTCGGCTTTTAGGATTTCGGGTTTAGGGTTGAGGGTTTTAGGGTTTAGGGTTTAGGGCTGACCCTACAGATCCCTTTGACGGAGCCCCCAAAGCCTGGTGTTCGGCTGTAGGGCTTTCAGGATTTAAGGTGTAGCGCCTCAGGTTTAGGGTTTTAGGCTATGGGTTCAGGGTGGTGACAGAATTTAGGGCTTGTAGTGCTATACGGTTTAGGCTTGAGAGGGTTTGAGGGTTGAGGGCTTTGGGCTGAGGGTGGGTGCTCATTATTTAGGGCTTGTAGGGTCTTTAGGGGAGGGGTGTACTAGGAAAGCTAGATTCATAGCCTAGATTATGGGACTTTGCACCCCGCTTATAACTACCCATGAACCTCCGAGAAGGGTGTCTAGTATTCAGGGCTTACGGCTTTTCGGGCCATTAGGGCTTTAGGCTCGAGGGCTTTGGCCCGTGGGGTTTAGCTTGTCGAATTCATCATTTCAGGCAATTTAGGGTGGGCTTAGGGATCAAGAAAATCCCAAAACCCGCCCCAAAACCTAAACCCCACACCCAAGAAGCACTAACATCTTCTCAACTTGACAGCTCTCAAGCCGAAAAACCATATTTGGCCACTAAATTGTACCGTAAAGCTCTCTTTCTACTGGAGTCCTGCTTGTTCGTACAAGGCATGCTTGGTGAAATCCACAGCAAATCCGGTTTGCCCATACACCTGCAAATGGGAAATCAAAGCAAATCCATACGACTTATTGGGTTCACAGAGCCTTCGAAGGCTCATGGGACTTAGTATGTAAGGTTATAAGTAGGTTATAATTAGGATACCCCCACTTAGGGGACTTAAAGCCCCTGGAGTCCTGACAGAGCCCTTGAAGGAACTCGGTGCGAAGCCTCGAAGACAGAAGCGTACTCCTCCTCGCTGATGATGGCCATGGCTCACGGATCCCGGAGCACGCAGCCCGGAACCAGAACTTCGATCCCAGGGGCTTCAGGTTGGTTTGGGCTTTCGGGTTGACCTATAGTCTCCATTGTAATTCCTTTTTGGGGTTACCTTTTTAGGATCCTTAATATGAAATTGGTTAAACCATAAAAGGAACTACAATGGATACTATAGGTACTATAGGAGCCTGTTTAAGAAAACCTGGGTCTTTATTCGGGCTCATTTTCTGGATCCTAAGAGTCTGGGGTTGTAGGGCCAGGGTAGTTTCTTGATCTGCTTCCTCCATTAGTATAGGGGGGAATAGGGCTTCAGGGCTTGCGGGTGGCGACTCTTGTGGCGGTTGGGGTGTAAAGCCGGGAGGTAAGGCGGGCTTTCGGCTTTGACAGCTGTGCAGGACGCATGAGCGAGAAGGAAAATCTCTCAAGTATGGCCATGTACCGAAGCGAGTAGGATTCATACCAGTTTTTATGTTTAAGCACTTGGGAAACTTGACACGCAAACTGAAACTCTGAATGAAACCCTAATCTTAAGGTTTAGAAGACCTAAAAGAACTCCAACCGTTAAATAACATACATGTGCGGATGGAGGAACTCTGGTTTTGAGGATTTTAGGGCTTCAGGCAATAAGGGGTCCCATTCTTGCGGGGCCCGTCTTGAGGATGCTACTTCGCAGCGGGCTCCTCTGTCGTGAAGGCCCACTCGAGGCTTCACAGGGAGTAAACTCCATGACATCACGAGATTTCGGAGCGATCCAAGTCGTGCAGACAACATATGGGGATTTCCGAAAATTAGGCGTACCTTATTTCGGGGTCCTTATTATAAGGATACTACTATTTAGATTACTATATTAGGGTCCCCTATTTTCGGAAACTCCCATATTCGGCTCAGCTCCCGGCACGAGCTTCTGTAGGTGGCACGAAGTCCTGGCAGTCCCCCCCATCCCCAAGCCCTCTGGCTGCACCCAACCAGACAACATAAACCCCAGAACTCGAACCCTAAGCCCTAAATCCCAAAACCCTAGTACTAAAGCCTAACCCCTAAATCCTAAACCCTAACCACAACCACCAAACTGCAAAGCCCAAACTCGAAGCCCGAAACCCATGAAGAATTGTGGGCCATCTTCCAAACTCTGAACGACCAGGCAGAAGACCATTAACAAGAACAGACGAATCCGAATCAAGCACCCAGAGACTCCAATATCCCTTAATTCAGGAATATACCTTAAATTTTAGTAGGATCCTTAATATGAGTTAAGGAATATTCCCTAATTAAGGGGTATTGGAGTCTCTGGGCAGCCTTGAGCCCGATTGCAAAAGCAGCCAACAATGCGCTGAACCCCAGCCTCAACAGCACAATAACCTAGCTACGGCCCCCTTTAGGGTTTAGGGTTTAGGGTTTAGGCCTACTATTATGTCCTAACATATCTATATTATGAATATGTTTCAACTATTACTGAGTGGGGGCCGTACCCAACCTATAGCCTAATCCCTAAACCCCTCAACTTAAACTGCAAAAGCCCTTATAGACAAAAACAACATCCCGGAGTGCCTCCAAGTTTGGAACAAAGTCCGCGGCCGTGACGTCAATGGGCTCGGCCGGGGCGCTCTTCCTGGGTTCTTGTTAAGGAATGGAGCCTAAGTTACCATGATAACAGAACTGTGCCATAACTTAACTTCATTAAGTTCACCCACCACCCTAACCTGAACCACCCTAAACCCTATATAAGCTACTATACCCTAAATACCCAGCATTGAAGACCATACGGGCCCTACCCTACACCCTACAAATCTCTGAGCCAGCCTAAACCACCCTGAACCCTACACCTAAACATGGGAGTTTCCCGAAATTAGGAGTACCAAATTCTGGGGTCCTTATAATAAGGATCCTACTATTTGGGGTGCTAAATTAGGGTCCCCTATTTTTGGAAACTCCCACATCAATAAACCGTAAACCGCCCTGAAACCCTACCTCTAGTCTCCATTGTAGTTCCTTTTTTTGGTGTAACCAATTTTATGTTAAGGATCCTAAAAGGTCACCCCAAAAAGGAACTATGATGGAGACTATAGGTACACCCTTGAACCTGAACATCCTGAACTTTAAACCCACCCTAAACCCTAAACCCTAAACCTTAAACCACCTACAGCCTAGACCCTAAAACCTGAACCTTAAACCCTAAACCCTAAACCTTAAACCACCTACAGCCTAAAGCCTAAAACCTGAACCTTAAACCCTAAACCTTAAACCTTAAACCACCTCTACAGCCTAAAGCCTAAAACCTGAACCTTAAACCCTAAACCTTAAACCACCTCTACAGCCTAAAGCCTAAAACCTGAACCTTAAACCCTAAACCCTAAACCTTAAACCACCTCTACAGCCTAGACCCCAAAACCTGAACCTTAAACCCTAAACCCTAAACCACCTACAGCCTAAAGCCTAAAACCTGAACCTTAAACCCTAAACCTTAAACCTTAAACCACCTCTACAGCCTAAAGCCTAAAACCTGAACCTTAAACCCTAAACCTTAAACCACCTCTACAGCCTAAAGCCTAAAACCTGAACCTTAAACCCTAAACCCTAAACCTTAAACCACCTCTACAGCCTAGACCCTAAAACCTAAACCTTAAACCCCAAACCTCAGCATCCCTGAAACTTAAAACCTTAAACCGCCCCAAAAAACCTTACCTTCAAGCCTAAAGGCCCTCAAAGCCTAAAACCCTGAACCTTGACCCCTAATCCCTAAATCCTGAACTTTAACCCCTAAACCCTAAACCCTAAATCCTGAACTTTATCCCCTAAACCCTAAACCCTAATCCCTAAATCCTGAACTTTAACCCCTAAACCCTATAAACCGTAAGCTCTAAGAAAGGCCCTAAGCCTTAAGGAGAGCCCAGCTTCGGTCCCAAGCGGGTCCGCTGGGCCTCCTTCGCAGCCTGGGCGGCGGCCTGGCATCGAAGTCGCAGGCTTTATCAGGACCCCCCCAATGAACTAAGGAGTATAGACCCTAACTTAGTAGTAGAGTGGGTTTAGGGTTTAGGCGTTTAGGGTTTAGGGTTTAGACTTTGTAGTAGAGTAGGACCCCCCAACCGCACTCTAATTGAGCCCTTATGGTCCTGAGTATTGGGTATTTGGGGTATGTAGAGGGTAGTTGGGGGGTTCCAGGTGGCTGTGAGGGTTCTGTACGGGTCCCTTGAAGAGCTCCTTCAAGGGATCTATAGGGTTCTAGGTTTTAGGGTTTAGGGTCTGGGGGTTCAGGGGTTTAGGGTTACAGGGGTTCCTTTAAGGGTTCCTGTAAGGGATCTATAGGGGTTTCAGGGTGTAGGTGCTTTGTTCAAGCGCTGGCCGAGGTGGTTTAGGTCTCAGGGGTTTAGGTGGTTTAGGGTTTAGGGTTAACCGGTTCAGGGTTTCTAGAATTATGGGGTTTAGGGCTTTAGTTAGTGTTCAGGGTGTTAGGAACTATGGAGTGTTAAGCTTAGGGCTTTAGTTTTGTTGTTGTTTAATTATCTCTTTTGCTTAATAATCTGCTTCGGAGTTCAGAGGTTTGAAGATGTTTTGCAGAGTTCCTTCTGAGCTTGATCAGGGATTTGCATCCGGGAGCTTAGGGATTGGCAATATGCGTGTGTGGTGGATTCAGCGTGGGAAAGAGTGTGTTGAGTTTACATGTGGGATTGACAGCTTCGGAATTCGGGCTGGTAACCAATTAGACATGAAGCCCCCATACACTCCAGTGTAAGCATCTTTCAGCCTACGCCCCTAACCCTGGGCAATCTACAGGCGTCAGACGTTCAAACCAACCCTTCGAAGCCCATAATCCCTAACTGCGCCGGACCTGAAACCACTAAACTTTTGAATCCCTCCACAATCGCGACTTCCAAAACCCCGATCCCAAAGCCTTATCCCAAACTGGCCGTGAAACCTAACTTATTTAGACGAGTGCCCTGGAAACCCTATATGGAGCCTCTGTATACAAATACCACATATGACACATTCCGGAAAAGCCTACTTAGAGTACCCAAGCTATCTCTCAACGGATAGATATGCCATATATAACAGAAATACTCCAAAACCCTCCTTCTTTCCATTTTTTGGCACCTGTTTTCTAAACCCTCCTTCAACGATATACCATATGTGAGTGAAAACTCCAAAAAAACCGTATTCTTTTCATTTGTTGGCACCCCTCTTCAAAACCCATCTTCAACTATCACCCTAAACCCTAAACCCCGAAAACCCTAAAACCTACTATACTCCTTCAACTATCAAGGCCCGCAGGGCTTCCAGAGCTTCGCTTGCGATGCCTTCCGCTGGCGGCGCCGGCGTTCGAGATCTCTCTGCCGCTCCTGCGTCGATCTTCTGGAAAACTTGCAGAAGTTCCGAATAATTCGAGGTACTGCGAATACTTACCGTCTTTAGTGTTCAGAAGGAACTGATGGGTTTCTTGATAGATTCAGGGTAGTCGATTTTGATGTGCCTTCTTGTCATATTGAAATAAGTGATGGCATGAATAAAGATAGAGGGGATGTCTACGTTGCATATATCATACATATATATATATATATATATATGTGTGTGTGTGTGCTTGTTATTCAGTCTCGTAGTACGACTCAGGGTTTGCATCAGGTCCCTACTTCTTAAGACTGTTTTACTTCTTAAACTTTCACTTAGGGTTTAGGCTTTAGGGTCCCCGAAGACTTCATTGAGTTTCTGACCGGTAAAGTCCTTCAGCTTGTGCTTTGCGGGTTCGCAGGTGCGCTTGTGGCTGTGGTTCCAGCCCTACACCCACAACAACCCAGAATCCCCAAACCCAAAACACAAAAACACGAAAACACAACCACGCTCTTTAAGTTTTCCCTCTGTTGAGCTCACTACCGTATGCTTACTTGTGGTTCCGCACCACAGGAGAAACCCCCGGAGAGCCTCCTCAGCTTCAGCAGAGAGGGTGTTGTGCCTTCCGAGGCACCGCTTGACTTTCTTAATATATATATATATATATATATATAGACACACACACACTTGCGTAAGCACATAAGTACATACAAACAACACGAATACACGAATCAATGCTCAAACGTAAGTAAAAACTAGATACATAGATATATAGGTACATGGGTACATAGGTACATCCATCCATCCGTCCATGCATTGCATCCACATACACATACGTGCATACATGCATGCATACATAGGTGTATACAAATATATATATATATATATATATATATATATATATATATATATATATATATACACACATATATATACATACATACATACATACATACATACATATATATATATATATATTTGTAAAATGTAGTTAAGTCGTGTAAACATACCGATACTATAGACGTGACTACATTGTATCTACATTCTTGAAACTGCCGTGTACATATGTATATATAGATATACTTGTTTGTAGGTAGATAGATCGGTTGATAGATGCGTAGACGAAGACAAGTGAATAGCGCAACATGATCAAACTGGCGATTCTCTCTGATGCGGAGGCCTGAAGAAGTAGCCTATCCCTTTCAAACCCACGTATAAATATTGTACGATACAACATTATGCCCTCAACGGAAGGCTTGCTCTGATTCTTTGGGCCTCTGCAAGAAGTACTCGCTAGTCCCAAACAGCTCGCTTTAGGGGTAAGTGTAGGGTTTCGGGATGCGAAGGAGCACAGTGCGATCGACAACTTCGGTATGGCAGGTGTAGGAAAGTGTAGGATCTGACCCAGCGACCAAAATGGCTCACTGATGATCTACTGGCCGGCCAATCGTCCTGGTCCGAACCCCAAACCAAAGAACACTCAAAACCCATAAAACCGAAACGCCCAACAGCTCCGAAATCATTCCCCGCAAGATCTGCCTTTCGCACGTGGAGACAGCCATGTCGCGCAGCTCCAAATATGCCTCGGTCGCAGCGAGCCTAACAAAGGACCTTGATGATTAGAATAAGGCTTCGGGGCATATTCTGCTATAGTGATATACCCTAAACCCTAAACCCTAAACCCTAAACCGTGAAATGCTGTCATGCGGGTGGTACGTAACCGTTCTGAATAAACGAGGCGTCGATTTCAGCAGTCCGCAAGGTTATTTACAATTAGGGCTCTATATTAAACAAGTAGGGAAATTAAACATTATCCCAAATTGATACCTACTAAAGGATGCAACTCCGGAGTTGTAGGAAATCTTGAAAGAGCACCTTACCAAAGCTTTTCCCAAAACTCCAATAGATCCTTCAACAGGAACCCTTCCTAGACCCCCCCAGTACCCCCTACTGTACCCCAAATACCCACTATCAATGACCATAGGGGTGCTGGTTAATATGAACCCTTAGTAGGAACCTCAAACGAGCCCTTAAAGGAACACTTAAAGCCAGCAGTCTGATGGTCAAGCCCGAATCCCAGACCCTGAACCCGTCGGCATAGACTCACCAGAGTTGCTTAAAGGTTTAGGGTTTAGGGTTTAGGATTTGGCTTTTTAAGGGTTTAGGGTTTAGGGTACAAAACCCTGGGTTTGGGTCTTACGTGACGGAAATAAATCTCCACACCCTCAGTGTGACTGGTTACTTGGACGATCATGGGACTTAGTAAGTAGGCCATAATTGAGGTGATAAGTCCCCTAACTGGAGCTATCCTAATTATAACCTACTTAGAACCTTACTTGCCTTCCTTCCCACCCCAACACCATGAAGCCTAGTAATATAGGGGCCTTAAGAATTGCGAATACCATTTTGGGGGCTGCTCATTATGAGGATAACGGCTAATCCCATGAGCCTTCAAGGAAGCCTCTGAACTTCCTCTGAACGGTTGAACCTTGGAACCTGGGCTCCATTTCTCCTACCCTTAACCTACCAAAACCTAGAGGGTTTAGGGTTTAGGGGTTTAGGGTTTAGGGTTTAGTATTTTGTAGGTTCCCTTGAACTCCATAATAGGGTTGAAAATATGAACCTACAAAAAATAGGCTTTGGTTGGTTGAGGTCGGGGTTCTAACGGATTTCCCTTCTGGGGCCGCCCACCTTTGCCAAGGCTTCCACGGCCGGATCGTAGACAGGCTGCGTCAGAGGGAAGCGTTTAGGGGTTAAGGGTTCTTATGGTGTAGGGTTTAGGGGGTTGACTAGGGTACAGGGGCTTAGGGTTTACGGTATAATTGGGGGTTTAGGGGTTATGGGGTTTAGGGTTCGGGTTAGGGTTTACGGCTTTGGAATTTCGGGTTTAGGGCTCCCGGCAACACAAAAATGAACATGTAGGGGCTCAAGCCTCAAAAACAGGAAAGTCATGTTACAACGACTGTGGGGTTCTCACATAGCTTAGATTCGGGTTATGGTGCAGGCCTCGTGCTATCTGCACGAGCTATCTGCACACGAAGCCGTAACACTTAAGGAACGCTTCGAATCGCTCTCGTTCTAGGTAGGATGCCAGGATGGGCTTGGAAACTGCCGGTTTAGGGTTTAGGGTTTAGGGTTTTTAGGGTTTAGGGTTTAGGGCGCCATGCAGTAGTGTAGACAACTATCAACCCGACCAGCCATGAATCGGTTGAAAGCCGCAAACCCTAAAGACCCTCAACCCAAACCAGTAAGGCGAAACCCCAAAGCGGGATTGGGACTTCTGGGTTTTGCCGATTCTGGAGCGTATTCAAGTTCATCATGCATGTGGGTTTGAGGTTGTAGAGTGTAGGCACTAGATTGTAATGGGCTTCGGGATAACGTCGGCATGTTTAGGCTTTAGGCGCCTAAGGGCATCGGATTTAGGAAAGGGGCCGCTCCACGGGGAGTAAGGAGTGCATGGGCAGAACATCAACCCTGCACAACACCCTAAACCTTCAACCCTGAAACCCTTAAAACAATCCCAAACGCCAAGATTCGAAGTGGTGGAAGTCGAGAGATGCGCCAGTGTCCGGGTTATAAGACCAGCGCTCAGTCCGGTCGGATTTCCACCTTGCTCCACAGCTGCCACGGTTGCAAAGCTGCTGGAATTTCTTCTACCGGAGGCAACCCGTAGTGGCACGGCTTCTGGTAAGAGGTCACGCGAGCTTTAGCGTGGAGGTCGTACGATTTTCCGGTGACCAGCCTCGCCACGGTCCAGCCGCCGAGTAGTTGCACCCGGACAAACTTCAACAAAGCTTCAGCATCACACGGTTTAGGGTTTAGGGTTTAACAGGCTAAAGCCCCAAAAAAATTGCGTGGTCTGTGTTGCCAAGGCTCCTCCTGCTGCAGCATCCCACCGACATTCTCGGTGGGCGGTGCAGGCACAAAGCCGCCAGGAGCTGCAATGACCACTGAAGGAGCTGATGATGCTGACGCCATCTGCTGCCGGCGGAGCTCTTGCTCGATCGATGCAACACGCTTTGTTAGAAGCGCTGCTGCTGGTTCCTTATGGACTACAGAACTGGCCCACAGGTCCACCCGCCACAGGTCTGGTTTAGGGTTCAAGGTGTAGGGGTTTAGGGCTTAGGGCTTGACACGGTCTGTAGGACCAGACCAGACATCGGAAAACAGGTTCAAACGCTCAAGTCATCTAATACAGGAGCCTTAAAAATCACCTGTATTACTGTATTACTTGTTTTTGAGGGGGTGTCCTTACCATAATGGTATAATGTACCCCAAAACCCTATTCTATTTAAGGCCCCTACACTACCACAATGGCCGAACGCATTTGCTTTCTGAGGGGGAATGAGAGTATCAACACCTGTGCTTTCCTCACGAAATCCAGTTGAGCACTATGAACGATGATTGAATCGTTGGGTGACCCCTCACCATTACGACCAGAAGCATCGCATTATCTCGGCCTCTGCGGGCGCTGGAGGCTCTTCCTCCTCAGGCTTCTCCTTGGCTTTCGCTTTGGCCTCGCAGAGGCAAAAATCTATCCTTTCACTAGAGGGTTCGCATGTAGAGTTTAGCGGTTTAGGGGTTTGGGGTTTAGGGTTTGGGGTTTAGGGTTCAGGGGTTTAGGGTTTCTGGGTTTGGGGTTCAGGTTTTTTTTGAGGCTTTACGGTGTTAAGGTGTATAATCTGCAAACTTGAAGGGTTCTTGAAGGTCTAGGTTTCTTTCACAAGGGGATTATGAGGTGCTTATATTGGGTTTGGTCACGAGCTTCATGAGGTTTTCATAAGGAGTCTTCAAGAAATACGTACAGGAGCTAGAAATAGAGATTTAGAGAGCTTGGCCCGGTGGTAGAATCCTTATGGCCCTTAATACTGTGGTATTTGGGGTCTATTAGAGGGTAGTTGGGGGGTCTAGCCAAGCATGGGAATTTCGGGCGGTCTTGAACGTTCAGGACATCGGGCTCTTAGACATAAGATCTGGTGGATGGGGTTTTCGGATTTAGGGCTGTAGGGCTTTAGCGTCTAAGGTTTAGGGCCTAGGGGTAACGTATGGGGTTTAAGGGTTAGGTTTCTGGGCTTTGGAGGACAGAGATCTGCATGCTTGAGCCAAAGAATCGGGTAGGCACGCAAGTAGGAGTCTACATCGGGATTTCAAAAGATCGCAATGAGTGAAGACGGTTGTGTAGACAAGCCCTTATACGCGCCTTGCGCCCCAAACCCTGAAAGGACCCTAAACCCCAAACCCTAAACCCCATAAACCCTTGTTATAGGCACCTTGAAGGGGACCTTTCAGACCCCTGGAAAAGTGGCCTTGGGATTGGCAGACGGTGGCTTCTCCGGCTCCTTCATGGCTTCCAAGGCGGCGGCGATTTCCGGATCGACCTACGAGCTTATTGCGCGGTTTTGGGAAATGCTGCTAGTACATGATAGTTACATTCAGGAGGCACCTGTAGTGGATTCAAAACATGGTGTCATAAGCTTGCATGGGCTTTGCGAGGTGTTGAAGGGCACTCTTTTGCGTGACTCAAGGATTCCTGCAAGGGCTTTACAAGGGTTCTATATCTATGCTTCAGACCCCCATACTACCCAGAAAAGCCAACAGTCTTGGGCTATGACTGGGGCATGCAAGGGGCTATACCGATTCTACAATGGCTTCTATAAAGCCTCTGGGCACAACATTCTAGAGTACCGGGTATATCCTAAAACGTTGAAATTATGGCGGGATACTCTGTTTGCAGGATTCTGCCGCTATGTGCTATGGAGGGACTGCTTGTGCCTTCCTTCAGGCTCAATACCCACGGACATGGGCTGTTAAACGTTCAGGATAGTGCTTCAGGACTGACAAAATTTAAAGATTAGAGCGAGCTAAATAAACCTTATTAATCCAGAACGACCCTGTAGCACCCTTGTGCAAATTCAAAACAAGTTCCGTCGGAGCTCACAGTTTTCCATGGGGGTTCAGGGCTTAGTAGGGCAATTTGTGGCGCATCGACCCTCAAGCAAGGTTAATATTAATGAATCCAGGGCTATGGGTTACAGGCCCAGGTCTAAACTCTAAACCATAGCCTCTACACCCTGACACCCCAAACCGCAAAACGCTTCGGAGGAATCTGGTGATGTCTTGTTTGTACAAATCTTGTGTCGACATTATGTGAACCAAACCAAAGCCTGAAGTCCAAAATCGCGACACCTGAAATGTCCTATAGCCGCAACCCTGAAAAGTTCTCTCAGAAAAACATGCTACGAAAGAGAGTTTATTCCGCAATTCGACGGTTAATGCTTGCCTATCCAGCCCCTGAGCTCAAAGCGAAAACCTACGACGCAACTGAAGACCCACGATGTTGCGGCGATCGGCAACTTTGCAAACTTGCGGTTCATACCCCGGATACGAAATGTTCAGACATACTGCACGCTGAACTCTAACACAGGAGGTTATATAGGATATGACCTTAACATGCCCTGTAGTTGACTGTAGGGCTGATCGCTCAAAATAGTGTGTGTGTATATATATATACATATATTAGTATAAATATATTAGTATATAGATAGATAGATAGATAGAGAGAGAGAGAGAGAGAGAGAGAGAGAGAGAGAGAGAGAGAGAGAGGCAGTTGAAGCCGCACAATATTTCTGAGACTACAGATCAAAAACCCACACACACACACACACACTCACACAAAACAAAACAAAAAAAACGAGCCTGCCTCGACCTCAGGGGGCTTCCACCCGACGGCGGCCTCTGCGCTTGCCAGGTCTGCCTGCGACAGGGGCATTTGAAGGTTTTTTTGGGGTTTATAGGGATTTATAGGGGTTTACCAATAGGGGTTTACCAGGGGCTTTATAGGGGGGTTAGAAGGATTTATAGGGGTTCATGGGTGGGTTTGCGGGTTTACGGGTTTAGGGGTTTAGAGTTCAGAGTATAGGGGACTTCATAGGGCCTTACAGGCTGTAAAGGGCCGTAAGAAGTTTTCATAAGGAGAAATGGGTAAAGTTCGGGCCTCGATAAGTAGAAAATTTGTGTTGCACTACAGGACAAAACTGTATACCTCCATTAAGGGAAATCCTCCGCAGATTCACGCCGTCGTGATGTGCACCTGAGTGCTTCGTGCGATCGAACGACTGAAGTCCGTGAACAATACAGATTAAGAGGTTGCATTCATATTCGTGATGTATGATCTCGATTCTATGAAGATTGGGGATTGGGGATTGGGGTTACGGGTTAGGTGGCAGGTGTAGGTAGGTAGATGTAGCTAGATGCAGAATGCAGGCAGATGTAGGTAGCTACGTCGGCCGGTCGGTAGGTAGGTCTAGGCAGGTTCTTGCAGGTGAACAGGTAGTTAGAGCTGGAAAGATAGCTATTTGTTACTAGATAGCTACATAGATAGATAGGTAGATAGATAGAAAATCTAGATAGTAAAACAAACAAACAGACAGATGATAGATGTACAGGGAGAGCGTCTGTGCGCAACTACGTCGGTAATTGAAATGTGTTTGTGTGTATGCATGGAAATATAATAGATGCATACAGGTATATGTTATCTAAAAGGGATAGATGCCTGGACCCCAAGCAAAGCCCCAAATCCAAATCCTAAATCCCAAGCCGTAAACACGCCCTACATGCGAACCTCAAACCCTAAACCCTAAACACCTAAAACCCTAAACACTAAACTCCTAAACCCCTAAACCCTAAACCCCAAACCCCAAAACTCTAAACCCTACATGCAAACCCTAAACCCTAAACCCCCAAACCCTAAACGCTACATGCGAACCCCAAATTCCTGAACTCTTGGGACCATGGCCTGGGCAAACTCCAAGTCGCGCTTGGCCTCTGCGAGGGCCTCGGAGCTTCGCAGGGACTTTCGTTAAAAGCCCGTAGGGTTTAGGGCTGTAGGGTTTAGGGGTCTAGAGGTGTAGGGTTTAGGGACACAGGGGTTAGAGTAAGGGGTTTAGGGTTTTAGGGTTTAGAGATATGGGGGGTTGCCGTAAGGCTGTATAGAGTTTTATGAGGTTGTGGGTGTTTACAAGGTTGTACGGTGATTGGGTGTTTATGGGTCTTTAGGATCTTGCAAAGGTTTCGGTGACTTTTGTCTTAAATCAAGGCTCACGATTTAGAGTTTAGGGTTTAGGG
Source organism: Symbiodinium sp. CCMP2592 (assembly GCA_905221615.1). Classification (NCBI taxonomy): domain Eukaryota; class Dinophyceae; order Suessiales; family Symbiodiniaceae; genus Symbiodinium; species Symbiodinium sp. CCMP2592. Next base: position 396,873 of record CAJNDT010001957.1, read on the forward strand.
TTCAAGGTTCTCGCGAGGGTTTGAGGTGCTGAGTTGTGCTTAGAGCTTTCGGATTTACGGTCGGGCTAGGTCTTCGAGGTTCAAAGCACGTGACTCTATTTGGCTGTAGAAGGCCATGGCCTAAGCCCCAAACCCCCAGACACCTGAAACCCCGAAGCCCTAAAGCCTAAACCGCGGGTTCTTGAGGTTGAGAGTGAGGGACTTCCACGGCTCTACAGGGCTCTTCATTTCTACGGAGTGTAAGGATTCAGGCTTGTGGGTTCTATACGAGGTGTTGATTCGGTTGATGATACAAATCCTGCATTAGGGACACTAAACTATGGGAATTATGGTATTATTACTATGGGTAATGCAAGATTTTTACCATCAACCGTTTCAATCATACTTAGGGCTCGTGGGAGATTCCAGTTTGCCGAGTCGGGCGAAGGGCTCCTTTGAAGGTGCTACAGCAATAAGAGCTTACGTGATGAGTGGGATTATAAGTCCCATAAACAGGTGACAAGATTACATATATACATATATATATATATATATATGTTTCTTTATCCCACTTATAACCTTACAACCCATGTAATCATTACAAGGCCCATGTATAATCGCTGCCCATGAACCTCCGAGCAGCATAAGAAGGACCACTTCTTTCGATGCAACATGCACAACTAAGTAGAGCAGGTCGCGATCGTAAAGGCCTTGATGAGACGTTCAATTAAAGGCAGTTGGTTTCATGGTCTGCGGTCCTGACAGATCATTGAATTAAGCTTCGGGTAACAGTCGAACCTAGATAGAAGAGTAGTCCTACAAACTCAGATTCTTTACTCGATCCAGCTAGCACTATCTGCTGACGTCCCTCACATCAGATATGGACGGCTGCAACCTGTACAAAGTACGAATCCTTCACCTTGATACTTGCTGACCCTCAAACCGAAACAAACACACGTCAAACAGAATCTTCCTAAACCCCAAAAAACCAAAGATTCGCTCAGGGTCTAGCGTGGATTTGTAAGAATCAGTGTAAGGCAGGGTTTCGGTTAACCTTTGGGGGTTTCAGGGCTGCTCGAAAATTCTGGTTACCTCTGCGAGACCCAACCCTAAAACCTCAATCCTCTGGGATGCCCTGTAACCTAGGAATGAAAAGGATTCGCTTTTTGGTCTTGGGTAACTCTATAAGGAACCTAGGACTGCAAAAAAGGGAATAAAGGAACTACTGGGCATCCTAATCCCAAATTTTCGGAAACCCTAAACCCTTTATAGAACCCTTATAGATCCCTTTACGGGAACCCTTCTAGATCCCTTCAAGGAACCCTTACATTACATCCTCAACCACCAGACCCCATGGACTAGCTGAAGGCATGGAGTGCGTAAGCTCCGAGGTTGGAAGCCCTTGGGTTCCCTCTTAATAATCACAATAAGGTCGTTCCGCCTTGCCAATTTGCTGGCAAATATAGACCCGGAGGGCTTCGAATTTTCGGGTTTGATGTTTTGGGGGCTCCTTGTTATAATCATCGTATAGTATACTTTAGAAACTGCCCCCACCCTGTAATAGTGACCATAAGGATTATATAGGACTAAATTAGGGCCCTTGTATATTCCTATGATACCACTATTACAGGGCCGGGGCAGCTTCTAAGGTATACTATACGATGATTATAACAAGGAGCCCCCAAAACATCAAACCCGAAAATTCGAAACCCTCCGGGTCTATATTTGCCCGAGGAAGAACGCTTTGAGGGTGTTCGGATTGGATTTCGGGTGTTAGGGTCCTGAGGTTTGGGGTGGAGTCTTAGGGTTTGCCTATAGTCTCCATTGCAGTTCCTTTTTTTGGTTCACCAATTTTATATTAAGGATCCTAAAAGGAAACCCCAAAAAGGAACTACAATCGAGACTATAGGTACCTTAACCTACCAAAACCTACTTTTTTGTAGGGTCCCTATAAATTCCATAGTAGGGTTTATAATAAGAACCTACAAAAAAGTAGGCTTTGGTAGTTTAAGGTAGGGGCCTAGCGACGAAGGATCCTTACACCCCGCAACCCGATGACCCTCCCTGAACAGCTGAAGGACCCTTATAGACCCCTTTTAAAAGGAACCCTACTCTAATTATAAAGGCCCCTATACCTATAATATAGTACTGAAACCGAGCACGGTCTAGTACCAGCTACTAGGAACCTGGGGGGCCGTAATAATGAGAATAGGAATTTGGGGGGTATGGTACTACTTAGAGGATCAAGGGACTTAGTAAGTAGGTTATAATTGGGGTTATAAGTCCCCTAAGTGGGGTTATCCTAATTATAACCTACTTATAACCGTACTTACTAAGTCTCATGAGCCTTCAAGTATGGCTATGATACGGATCTCCCTGGAATACTGTCGGTAATTTCCCACGGGTGTACTGTAATTCACTGAACGGGTGCCGCCACAAATAGGTCAGGCAGGTCCGTGAACATCATCCGTGGTGGAGGGCACAGTGACCGTGCTTGTGCACATGTCTTCCGGTGCCGTCATCCTCGCCATAACCGCCATGAGCTGCCGATGCAGCAGTGAAGGCGTGCCTTGCGGTGCGCGGTATCGGGCGCAGCTGAGCATCAGCGACTGGACCACAGAAAGCTGGGATCTCTCCTGCCTGTGGCCGCTGTGTCTGCCGGGGCGATCGTTTCAGCCCGATGCACGAAAGCAGCGCATGCTTCCTGCTGCCCTTCCAGTAAATGGATTCAGACCCAGAGTCGTCTTCACAACGCTTGCGTCGGTTCGCTGTACCGAAACAACCTACTCTCTGCAAAAACCCGAATCCGAGTCTTACAGTACGACAGCCGCTTAGCTATAGTTCAACCATACACTGCTACACTGACCCCAATTACGGTCTTGGGATCTTTGAATAGAGCCGTACATGGACTATAGGGGAATACTATTAGCAATAGTTGCAATGATTCCGGCCCCTACATTAGACCCTCAACCCCAACCGAAAAGCCGACACCACACCCTACATGCTGCCCCTTGAAATTATTCGCGCGGGCGAGGTGGCCAACGCCTACATCAAACTCATGTCTTGGGCCAGGGAAAACTTCATAATTTTTACCTGGACCTTATAGGGATGTAGAATAATAGCCTTTTATAGGTTTTGGGCCTTTATTTTGCATACTGTTGGGGGTCTAGTTAGTCACGAAACAGCAGGGGCATCATGCTTCTCAAGGCTCCACCTGCTACCGGGCGCTGTATCCCAAGACTACATGCCCTGCATCCTCCATCAGCTACGACGCCGCCTGAAAACTGCACATGTACATTCAAAACCTGCAGCCCCATAAACACTTGAAGCTCAAACACCAGATACTGAAACCCACACACAGCACCAAGAAACTCAGAGCATTCAAGACGGTCGCCGCTAGATAGGGAGGTGCAGGTCTCGGGGGTCTCTGTCTGTGCTCAGTTGTTCAGTAACCCACTGGGAAGATGTTTATATACTTTCTGGGAAATTAAAAAGTTAGCATGTATAATTATCTAAATGTAAGTTGTAACAGGATCCCAGGCACAAACAAGGAAAACACGCACATCACTGAACGGCTTAGTATATCTGTGGGAATTGCCGAAAAAAGGGGGCCCTAAAATGGTACCCGAAATAGTAGGGTCCTTAGTAGAAGGACCCCAAAATAAGGTACCCCTGATTTTCGGAAAACCCCCCCCCAAACTTGGCTGCTTGGTCAACCCCGCAACTCTAAGCCCTCTGGCCTTCTTGGCTTGGAGGATGGCAGCCTGCTTTGCTTCAACCTCCTCCTCACAGGGGATGGCGCTGGCCCGGCGGTTTCAGGGTGGAGTTTAGAGCTTCGACAAGGGGCCCTAGAGTTTGGAGCTTCAGGGTGTAGAGTTGTAGGGTAAGGTTCTTGCGGAGTAAGATCCAGGATAAATTTAGGATGTCGTTGGCTTGATGATCGCCACGAGTCTAGGGTCCAGCGATTAAGAAAGCGGGGAAACCGCACCTCTAAGACTCTAGCACTGCCGTGCGGATGAGGTTCGAGGGTTTCGAGTTTAGCTCATACCCGTACACCCTAACCTCGATTCGCCAGTGAAGGCTACTCCTCGTTTGCCCGCGTCCACTGCGATCATCCCTATAGTAGTATCTACCGGAATATGTTGCACATTCTTGTGTTGTCATACCAGGCACGAGAGAGGCTTCAACCATACCCCGATTGAACCCTAACCCAAATTCATGATTCTTCAGACCCCGATAACTAAACCCGCTCGCCATGGACCCGCTTGAAGCGGACTTCTCCGTTAGGTTGCTACAATATCAATTTGCAGGGTTTGGGGCTCCATAAGCATTCTATAGGGTTTGGGTTTGAGGGCATATGGATGCATTGAGTGTTCAGGGCATCTCGCGCTCTCAAACCCCTAAGCACTAAACCCCTAAACCCTACCTTAACCCCGAAGAACCTACATTTTTAGGGACTTATAAAAAGAAACCATAATAAGGAACCCTAAAAAGGTAGGTTCTTCAGGGTTAAGGTAGACCTTCAGCCTGGACTTTGCATCCTAGACGCACACGACCATGAGGCCCTCAACCCGAAAGCGTGCACCTTGCATCCAAAACCCTGAAAAGAGATGAGAGAAAATTCAACCCCACCATCCCAGCTTCTGACGGAACACGCTAGGCTACAGGCATAGAGGGTGAGGGATTAAGAGCTCAACTTGGAATCTCTTAAGCGTTTAGATTTACTGTAGGGGCCTTAACAACTATAGAAGAGGGTTTGGGGGCCCATTAATTACACTATCATCATTATAAGGAGCCCCCAAATAGTATTGGCAATTCTCAAGGCCCCTATTTTACTAGGCTTCATGGTGTTGGGGTCGGAAGGAAAGGTTCCTACGTGAAGGCTCATGGGACGTAGTAAGTAAGGTCTAAAGTAGGTTCTAATTAGGATAACCCCACTTAGGGGACTTATAACCCCAATGATAACCTACTTACTAAGTCCCTTGATCCTCTGATAGTAGTGAGTAGTGAGCCTCTTAGTCTTGTGTGAACTTAGCATCAACGAGCGATAAACACCCACCCTAGATCCCAAACCATCAACAGAAACCAAAGAAACCCTACACTCCAAAACCCTAACCCGAAACCACCCGAAGAGAGCTAAGAAACCGTAACTCTAGACCTGTCGAAATAACAACTGCACCCTTCTAGAACCCTATAAGCCTCAAACCACCCCATAAGCCTCAAACCCTCTACAAGTAGAACTCCCTATCGTCAAGAAAACAACAAACCAACCCAAACCACCCCCGTGCGCGCGCGCGCGGGTCCTCGGGCTCCAAGAGCTTGGGATCCAAAGTAGCTCCCGGCTCAACAGGTTCTTGATCCTGCGCTTGGGCTGTAGGGTTTAGGGTTTACGGTGCAGGGTTTAGGGTTCTTGATCCTGTGGTTAGGGCTTCGGAACAGTGTCTAAAGAGATCTTTCCGGAGAACCTAGCCTGGTTTAGGTCAGGCAGTCTTCAGGGTTTAGGATTCTTGATCCTTGCGCTTAGGGGGTTAGTAATATGCTAAATGTGGTTGCGAAAAGGTAAGGGCCTATAAGGGTTCTGCGCTTTGGGCGCTTAGGGCTGTAAAGATTGGGGCTTTACGGTGTTAAAGGTTTCTGGCACTTGGCCAGTGACTGCAAATTGTCCGGTGTTTTTGTTCGTATGTGCAGAAGCAGTATTACCCTCCCTAAACACAACTTCTAAGTCCGTGCCTTCTCCGCCATCAGCTCTGCAAGAGCCTCCTCTGCAGCCTTCTGTGCTGCCTTTCGGGTGTCTTTCAAAAGGGAGGCTTTAGTGAGGCACTGGGGCCGTTTGAAGCATTCCTCTAAGGGGTCCTAAAGCGTGTAGAGTTTTGGGTTTTTGGGGCGGGCCGTCCAGACACACAAGCTCCGCCCTACACCTTAAACTTAAACCCTCCCACTTAAGCATGAGCCTTCGGATTTCGATACTAGAAGTACGGCTATCGGAAGTAATTCTTATACATATATATACACTATACCTGAATTGAAGACTATAGGACGACTTCATGACCAGTTATTCCGAAGGCTAGGCTAATAATGGAAAATGCCCAAACTTTGAAGTTCAAGGGGAAAGCTTATATGAACTTATATGTATATGTTTAGGGTTAAGTTTGTATAAGGTTCAATCACACACCGGATGCAGACGCACGGTTGCGGCGTGCGGTGGATCGCGTGCGAATTTCTGGGGCTGTGTTGTCTTCAGGGTCTCTCGCCTCGCACTGCGACAACATTAGGGGTTTAGGGTTTATTAGAATATAAAACAACAGCACAAGGAACCACCTTGCATCAACCTAAGGCCGATAAATCGGCGAACCCTGTCAGAACCCTGAACCCTGTAAGCCTAGACGACACCTTACGGGAGACGTACATAGACCCTAAAAGCTACACCTGAATCCTAAAACTCTGAACTCCGAACCCCCAAGCCCCTACCTGGACCCCAAATGACCCACCTTTTTACGGACTCCAAAAAGAAATCAAAACAGGGAGCCCTAAAACGGCAGGTTTTTCTGGGGTCCAGGAAGCCCTAAACCCCTAAGACCTAAACCCTAACCCCCAAAAACCCTGAAAACCTGAACCCCAAACCCTGAACGCCTAACCCCCATTTGAACCCAAAGCTCTGAACCCCTAAACTTACCTTTGGTTAGTAGGGAATGCAGGAATGGGGTACAAGTACAAAGGTAAGTAAACTCTAAACCCTTGCAAACCCAAACCCTTCGAACGCCGACGTCAGGGCACCTCGAGGGCTGGAAGGCCCGCTCGGAGCTCCTTCAGGGAGTTTCGAGAGTGATGGTGAGGGCTTAGGGTTTAGGATTCAGGAGTTTAGGGCCTTAGGGTTTAGGATTCGGGAGTTTAAGGGTTTAGGGTTTAGGATTCAGGAGTTTAGGGGTTTAGGGTTTAGGGGTTGAGTGTTTAGAGTTTGGGATTTAGGAGATCAGGGGTTCAGGGGCTAGGCGTTTAGGGTTTATAGTAGCGGTTTAGACTTTGGGGTGTAGGGTCTAGGTGTTGAGGGACGGGGTTTAGGGTTAACGGGGTTTAGGGTTTGCAATAGGCCTAGGGTTAAATGATCAGGGTCAGCAGGATATGCAGAGACATGGAAGTTTGCTCTTTATCCCCAGAAATATGTCCCAAAATAGGTGTATACATATATCTCCATCTCTACCTCTGCTTCCTAGCTCTAGCTCTATCTCAAAATGCGTGTACGTATATGCATATCATACAGCTTACACGCATTCTTGCAAGCTTTCTCCGATTGTTGCCTTGTTGGGGCCGTAGGAGGTCGCATGTGGTGTTTTCAGGTTGAGGCCGTAACATGCAAGGCTGTCGCGGTTGATGTTTTCTTGTTGCTGGGTGTAAAGCTTACGGTATGCAGGGTTCTGCTCAGGACGAGCGAACTGCATAGACTCGGTTTTGCGCGAACTTTCTTACATGGCGGAGTTTACGTGTTCGGGAATCCTCTGATGAGTACTCCACAAAACATTTCACCCTAAGGGTCCCGAGGGCGATCTACGACTAACCCCAAACACCCAAAAACGTGCAACAAGTCTCCCAGTCCATTGTTGGGATAGGATTAAACATGTACATTTTTGTTCCTATTGAGTTCAAGTACCCATAAAAAATGTAAATTGCCATGACAAAGTCTCCTGCGTATAGTCTTTCAGCTCTGTCTGCAGCGACGTGTAGATGCGCGACAAGGCCTTCATCAGGGACACTTCAGGGTTTAGGGAAGTTTAGGGTTTAGGGGTTTAGCGTTTAAGGTTCAGGGGTCCAGGGTTTAGGAGTTTAGGGTTCAGGGTTCAGGAGCAGCATGCGGGCTTTGGGTTCAGGTATGTTCAGGCTTTAGGCTTTGGGTTGTCAGGGTGCCGGGGTTACCAATCGTCGGGGTACAATAAATCCTGAACTATCTCACGCGCATACACCCTGAACAGTAGAACGGCAAAGTTTACCATAAACCCTGAACCTTCCATCCTGAACCGCAACCTTTACCCTAAACCGGCACGTTTACCCGCAAGCTTTACCCTAAAACCCAAACCACTAAACCTTAACTCCTAAACCCTAAACCCTTAACCCCTAAACCCCTATAACCCTTATAATCCTAAACCCCCATCCGTGGCCTGTGCCGGTGCCGAAGGCCGCAGCACTAAGGGCTGCTCCACAGCATCGCCTTCGGCCTCCGCCGCCGGGGCCTCGCCGGGGGTTTGGGACATTGGATTGCTGACCCAAAGGGTCCACCTGGACACCAAAAGTATGTAGAATAATGGCCTTTTATGGGTTTTGGGCCATTAGAGCCTTAAAATACCCTATAAGTATATACCATAATGATACTTGGACCCTTTGGGTCGCCGAAAGGTTAATAACTAGACGAGGGCTCCCTAAAAGGGATCCTTAAAGGGTTTTATAGGGTAATGAGAATAGGGATCCTTTAAAGGGATCCTTAGAGGATTCAATAAGCCATCTAAGAATAGTGGTTCCTTTGAAAGGGATCCCTTTAAAGGGGTCTATAGGGGATCTGTAATAGGGTTCTATGATATAGGGGCCTCAACAATTAGAATACTGTAGTGGTTCCTTAAAGAGATCCTTGTAACGGGGTCTATCTATGATAGGGTTCTGTGATATGGGGGCCTTCATAAGTAGAATAGGGCTCGCTTAAGGGAGTATTATAATATAAGGGCTACGATAAGGGCTATCACAAGGATTTAGTACAGGTTCTACCAGGGTTGGTTCTATAAAGGTTTGCGGGTTCTGTAAGGTTACTAAAGCCAGGATTGGTCGGTTTCGGGAAGTAGTAGGATTTACGGTTTTCGGAGGTTTGGAGATCAGGCATGGCTGGTGGTTTTGCGTGCGCGATTTAGAGAGTGTTCAGGGGTTTCTTATCCTGGTAGAGGAGCTTCAGGTTCTTCAGATTCAGGCAGCGTCTCGGTGCCTCTTTCCAAGAGAAATAGAAGTACTAGCAGCTTTCATAGAAATTGGAGTCGTAGTCGTACTGAGAGTGCTTCTTGTAATACTAGCACTACGAATCAAAATCATAATCTCAACCATCCTAATCATGATAATGATGATGATAAAGAAGACAAAGATAATGATGATGGCGATGCTGCTGATGATAATAGTAGTCAATGATATTGATGGTAATGATTTTAACCACCAGCAGGATAAGACTACTAATCAGGGTCATACTAACATTCATGCCGACACCTGTAAGAATATAGTGAAGGTCATTCAAAAAGGAATGGCAGTAGTAGTCCTGGTGTGCCCCACCTTCTCCGCTGGCTCCTTCTCGGCGTCGGCTTCCTCTGTTGTCTCCCCCTCTTCGTCCCTGAAGCCGGTGGTGCACTCAGGCTATGAGAGCTCTTGAAGGGTTCCTTTCAAGTAGATGTGTACGGGCTCTGTAAGGGTCTTATATGGGGTCTTGGGATTGGGGTTGCGGGTCTAAGCTCTAGGGTCCTATGGTTCTGGGTCTGGGGCTTAGGCTATGGGGTCTTAGGGTTTCGGGTTCAATGTTTGGTGTTGTTTCGGCTTGGCGTTTGGGCATGCATCTATCTGGACCTCTACGGTACCCTTGATGGAACCCCTGTGGTCCATTGGCGGGCATCTAGGGTCCAACAGAGGCTATCACGTGGGGGGTTCCAGGTAATGTTTGCGGTAAGGGCTGAGGGGTGCAATTACGGCTTTGGGGCTTAAGGCTTCGGCAAAGATCTGGGTGGTTCGTTGAAGCTTCGCGGGGTGGTGCTTTGACGCTCGGCCGGGAGCCCCACGAACACTTGGAGGATCATAGGACTTAGTAATAGAAGTACAGCTATAAGTACCTTAAGTGTGGTTATGAGTAGCTACAAGAATCGTTCCGCTACACTAGAAGCCCAAAAGTTGGAACCCAATGGCCTCAATCCCTAAGAGCAAAGTATGGGGAATCCCAGCACGATTTGTCCTTAATTAGGTTTCCAGCTTTTTGGAGTTTACTGTAACTATAACCCTTGTTACTCAGTCCCAGGATCCTGTAAGCACCCCCCCCTGCACTGCTTAGGCGTCGGCCCTAACTTCTGCTCCTGGCTGGGAAGATCCACCTCGGCACCGAGGGAGTTCGAAGTTTCCGAAAGTTAGGGGGTACCTTTAAAGGGATCCTTTGAGGGTTCCATAAAGGGGTCTATAAAGGGTTCCTTTAAAGGGATCTATAAAGGGTTCTATAAAGGGTTTGGGGTTTAGAGTTTCCCAAATTAGGGGTGCCTTATTAGGGGTTACTTATATTAAGGATCCCACTATTAAGGGTACTATGTTAGGATCCCCTTTTTTCGCAAACTCCCAGTTGCTTAGGCTGTTAGGGGCCTGAATACTTGGAATAGGGTTCCTTTTAAGGAGATCCTTCAAGGGCTCTATACGGGATCTACAATAGGGTTCCATGATGTAAGTTATACTAAGGCACCCTAAGGGATGATATGGATAATTATGTAAAGTAGGCTGTTGGGGCCGTCTTGTGGTGTTGGGACTTTAGGATTTAGGATTTCCAGGATTGGGTTTTTAGATTGAAGGCTGAGGGCTTCAGGGCTTTTAGACTTTTAGTGCTTATAAGGCTTTCGGGGATTTGAGGATTTAGCGCTGTAGGGGTCGTATTGAAACAACAATCCTACTACTTACGGTCTATATGGGCCCCTTAGCATTGCCTCAGCAAGAGGGAGTACTCTACGGTCCAATGGCTTCATACTTTTCGGGACTTTGGATGGCTCCGGCTTTTTCAGGGCTTGGGCTCTGGGTATTGGCGGCTTCTAGGATTTTGAGCGGGTTCAGGGTTTCGGATTCTGTGGATTCACTTCGAAACGTCATACCCCGCACCTCAAGCCCCACTCAGTGCTCTGTCAGGCATCAACTAAGGGTATCCCCATAACCTACTTCAAGCCGGTTGGCGGCATAATTCTCAAGACGCCGCAGATTCGACGTGAAGCCAGAACGCCTAAACCTTGCCTACGCTTGCCTACGCCCTAATAAACCTCGAACGGTCAACCCTGAACCTAGACCCTAAACCTCCAACCCTGAACCCCACACCCTACATGCTATACTCTATACCCCAAATTTTATACCTAAAACCATCCTAAAACCTCAACCCTAAACCCTCAACCAAAAGGAGCCTCAGCCGCAAAATACTAAAAACCATCCTAAAACCTCAACCCTAATCATAAACCCTGAACCCTGAACCAAAGGAGCCTCAGCACTTTTGCTTACCTTTGGTTAGTAGGAAATGGAAGAATGGTAGTAGTAGTAGTAGTAGTAGTAGTAGTAGTAGTAGTAGTAGTAGTAGTAGTAGTAGTAGTAGTAGTAGTAGTAGTAGTAGTAGTTATACCTGTACCCCATTCCTCCATTCCCTACTGACCAAAGGTGGTAAACCCTACACCCTAAGCCGCCAGACCACCCTAAACCCTAAACCCTAAACCCTAAACCCCAAAACCCCAAACCCTAAACCCCTAAACCCCTAAAACCCCTAAAACCCCTAAACCCTAAAACCCTAAACCCAAAACCCAAAACCCTAAGCCCTAAACCCTAAACCCTAAACCCCAAACCCTAAAACCCCTAAAACCCCTAAACCCTAAACCCTAAACCTAAACCCTAAAACCCCTAAAACCCCTAAACCCTAAACCCCTAAACCCTAAACCCCTAAACCCTAAACCCCTAAACCCCTAAACCCCTAAACCGTGGCTTTGGGGCCCCAAGCGGTGATCAAAACCACCTTCTCGGCCTTGAACCCTTCGATCAGGGCCTCGACGACCTGCACAGATTTCCCGGCTGCTTCGGGGATCAGTAAATTGTAGTAAAGGGGCTTCTGAGAGAACCTAGACCCCAGAAAAAGGGAATAAGGGCCTACTCTAGGTCCTAGTAAGGTGGGTATAGGGTTCCTTTAAAAGGACCTAGAGTGAGGTGGGTATAGGGTTCCTTTAAAGGGATCTAGAGTAAGGTGGGTCGGGTTCCTTTAAAGGGATCCATGATAAGGGAGAGTTGGGGCAGAGGCTCGATTTTTGCTCCTGGTGGGAGCTGTACCTCACCGCTTCCTATCATCTCGATCGGGCTGCCAAGCCCCCCTTGACACGGCCCCATACTGGGCTCTTGTTAAGGAGTTTAGTTTAAGTGACAATAACCAAGAAACCATATGGGGTTGTATAATAACACCGTATAAAAATCCTTATCCCTGAGTGCTGTTATCGTTTTATTTTCTTCTTATCGTTTTACCACGAAAAATGCGTTACCGTTTCGTTATGTTTTGTTATCGTTTTATGTTCTTCTTATCGTTTTTCCACGGAAAGCCATCAAAACCTAACACCGACATGTCAAAGACCAAACTTAACAGCACGGGGTTATTATACAGTCCCATATGATGTACTGTAGATCCCTATCATGGTAACATGATAACTTAAACCTTGAACCCTATACCCTGAAAGGAACCCTCATAGATCCCTTAAAGGCACTCCTATAGATCCCTTTTCTCCGGACCGCACCTCATTGGGCTGTAGATGCTGGCTCTCTAGCCCATCCAAGATGATCCTCAGGACGAATGCGTGCCCGCACGGCTGAACCCAAGGCCATGCCAAAGCTTGTGAGGGGCTTGATGGGGACTCATAACACTTTAGTAGGGCTGCAGTCTCCATGGGCGTGCTGAAACTTCCTTACGGTTACTCTCTTACAGGGTTTGTAGGGTTCAACGCATCCTCCGAAATCCAAAAGATGTTGTGAGCGCCAGCTGCTAAAAGAAAAAGCTGTTTCTTCGGGACTCCTTGTCATGTAGCTGCGGTATGGGACTACTCTGGTTATTGAGCCTCCTGAGTTTAAAGTGGTGCGCGCCCAGCTGCGCGATGCTACTTGCCAAAAGTCCCTCGATCCTCCCAGCGTGCTGTACACCTTAAACTCCAGGTTCAAACCTAAACCCTTAAAACTCAACCGAGTACTAAGAACTACAACCATACTGCAACCAGAACTCTGAGGCCAACCCCCACATGCCCCAGACACCTTGAAGCAAACCACAACAAGCTGGAAACTGGAACATCATGATGAGTGCTGGTACTCTCTGAAGGTTACTTGTAGTGAATACATGGACCAAGACGGTGCAAGTTCATAGCGGTTCATGCAAGAGTGCCCTAAGCCCTATGAATGTTAAGTTGGGTTCAGAGCTTAGGTGTAGGGATTCATCGCTTACAGCCGTATCAACACCAATGAACACAAAGTAGAAACCAGAAAACTGGAACGTCATTATCCTCGTGGCCTTAACATAAAGTACAAGGAATCTCCGCACCAAATCCGTGTTTCAACCCTCTCAAACTCACTATACTCTCAGGGGGTAGTTGCAACACTGAGCAACTGCAATGATGGAGGCCGCTTCAAGAACTTAGGGTCTTAGGGTTCTGGGTTCTTGGATTTCGGATCTACAGCCCTGTACTTCGGGTCCATAGGTTCAAAGTTCGCCTTGGAGTTTCAGTGCTTTGGCTTACTTCTCCCAAGTGAGGAAATGAGAAACTTTCAGAATACTACAGAATTATAAGCAAGCCAAGAACTTGTTAGGTTAGGCGCGTGTGAACTAAGAAAACCCAACTCCGACGCCCAAGTTGACGGAGTGTTGCCCTCCGGTCGTGTGGGATCCCCCAGCTCCAACTGCAAACCTCCCGGCTTACGTCTTTCCTGGTAAAACGTAAAACGCCGCACCTCGGAATAATCTGCTTGTGGTAGAGCCGCATAGCATAACAACAAACGAACAACGACCCAAGCACCGCCGCCACCGCCGCCGCCACCACCACCAACAACTAATCCCTGAATCCCAAACCCTGAACCTTGAGTCCTAAAGCCTACCGAGTAACCTCAGCCCCATCCCCGGATCCGAAGATCTCCCTACCCCAAATAGGAATTGCTCCTCGAACTCCATGACCCCCCACACTCACATAACATAGGGAGGGTTTTGGGCCTTGGGTTTAGGGTTTCGGGGCCGAGGGTTTAGGATTTAGGGTGCTAGGGTTTAGGGTTTGGGGCCTTAACAATTACAGTACAACGATCATAGGATCGGCCCCAAGATCCTATTCTAATTCAATTACAGTAGGATTTTGGGGGCGATTCGACGATAGTTGTAATAAGGAACCCACCAAAATAATTTAGGAAATTATTGAGGCCCCATTTTAAAGCCTAAAGCCCTCAACTCGACGACACGGCCCAAAACCCTAAGACCCGAATCTTGAATCTTCCTCCGCCGTAAAGCCTTTAAATCCTCCGCCGAAACCCAAACCCTCGTCGTCCCAAAGTACACACAAAATATATGTCACAGTATTGTCGCTGTAGGCGTACCGATGGCCTGTCGGGAAGCACTTCAGAGCCCGAGCTCTTTCATGCCTTCAGACGATCCGAGAGTTGGCAGCGTGTCAAAGTGCAAAACTTTGTCTTCGACTAGCACGCCAATGCCCTCTGCGAACGCGCCGATGGAGCGAAAAGCGCTTGACAGAGCACCTGATGTCCAGATGCTGGTCTTTCCTTTTCGCTTGTCGACAATGCGTTGTGATTTAGATTCCCAAGTGGACAGGTCATAGACTACAAGGGCAGGTAGACCTGGGTAACAAACATGGCTTTCCCAAGCCTCATGTGCAACGGTCCAGCTGGAACAGCAAACGGCGTGTCGATAATGGCGGCCGTTCCCATACTCAGCGCCAAAAGACTCAGAAAAGACATCGCTGATGTCCTCCTACTGCACTTGGTGCGGGGCGAGGATTTCGGGAGTAGCTTTATCTGAGGCAGCGGCCAGTTCCAGAATCCTAAACCCTTTGAACTACCAAACAGCAAAATGCCCCTGGCCAGATTCTAAGCGTCCCGATGCCCTACAACCCATAAGCACAAAAAAACACCCTAAACCCCATAAACACCCTGAACCCCCAAACTCCTAAACCTCCAAACCCCTAACCTCCTATAGACCCTTAACCAAACTCCTAAACCCCTAAACCCCCGAAGCCCCTAACTTCCTATCAACCCTAAACCCTAAACTACTGTCAACCCTAAACCCTAAACTCCTATCAACCCTAAACCCTAAACTCCTATCAAACCTTACAGCGACAAAAACAGCCCGCACCAGGTCGGCGGGCCCAGTGTTGCAGTCCGCCAGCTGCGAGCGCTTCTTCAGCAAGTGAGCGACCTGGTCGTGGTCCGGGGGTTTAGGGCTTTGGGGGTGTGGGGTTTTGGGTTCTTGGGGTTTAGGGGCTTGCGGTAGGTCTTTCGGTTGAGGGGTGTGGGGTTTAGGGCTTTGGGGGTTTAGGTTTGGGGTTTTAGGGTTGAGGGGTGTGGGGTTTAGGGGTTTATAGGGCTTTGCATTGCTGCCAACAGTGACAATACCCAATTTCCAACGGCGCACTCCTGGTCCTCCGGGCTCGCTGATGAGTCTGAGTCTGAATTCTCAAGCCTGGCCTGAACGTCGAGGTGGTCCAGCGAGTCCAGCTGGAGGTACTTGGTGTGCTGGGGAAGCTTGCTGAAGTCGAGGAGCTCCGCTGCCGCTCGCGGCAGATGTGCATAATGCTCTTGCCCACTTGGACGTGGATCTCCGTGAGCTGTCTCTCGATCTCCAGCGGCAGCTTGTGGCCCTCTTCGGCCTGTCCGTATGCTAAGTGGCAGAACAGCTACAAGACGGTGAAGGGTGGCTTCAGAGACATGTCACACGTCTTGCAGCACATCCTTCTTGCGTGTTCCTTCTGCTGGTAGTCGCATAAATCGGCTTCCCACTCGGTCATGTGCTGTAGTTGATTGAGGAGCTCGGGGAAGTTGTCGTGGACGTTGTGAACCGGTAGCGGGAAGATCGCCCGTTCGGTCGGGAGTAATAGCCCTAAACCCGAAACCCTGACACCCTAAAGAGACAATCGTATCTTGGGCTGCAGAGCTCTAGGAGAGTACTAGATAGAGGCGCCGGCCGCGAACTGTAAGTCTCACAATGTGCCCTCAAACCTGCTCCCCGTCCCCCCCCCCACGCCCCCCATCAAATCAACAAGTCTAAACCCCTCTGAGCCCTTAAAGATACTACCAACAAGATCATCCTGAAGTCCAAAGACCGCCCTGCCGGAATCCAACGACCCGTATCCATTGTAGTCCTATAATCACATAACCTAAAGAATAACCTGAAGAGAAACAACTACAGTGGAGACTGGAGGTCCCCTCAAAGTGCCGGCCTCATGAACGGTCACGGTCTGGCCTCCTGCGAGAGGGCAAGACTTGAAGGGCTTGGAGTTCGGCCCTAAGCCCCTAAACCCTTAAACCCTGAACCGTAAAGCTAAACCCTACCTTAACCCTGGGTAACCTACAGTTTTAGGGATCCTTATTATGATTTATAAGGACGACCTTAAACAGGTAAGTTATTCCTGCAGCATCATGGGCTCGACAAGAGTGTTGTGTGCGGTGCAGGTTTCCGAGACTGCAGCTTGAGCACAAGTTTTGAAACTGCGAGTGTGCTGAGAATCTTAAACGCCCTGAAACGAACCCCGAAGCATGCGCCGGAATACTAGCCTAAACTTTACCACATCCTACAGATGTCGTCAAATCAGTGAGAACGTCCTGTCGAGAATCGGGCCTGATTCAATTTGCTTGCATCGGCATGGAGGCCGTCAAAACCTGTAGGCCTCTTTGTTACACCAGGACCCCTCCATTGGCTTAACACGCAGAGTGTTACACCGACTCAACACAGCATTGAAGGTATTTCGAAACAGGTCTGCAAAACGACAGGGAGGCAGCTAAACCGCTAAGAACACAACTTATATACCAAATCTTGCCATCCCAACGCCATAAAACTATGCGACCTCAAACCCAAATCGCAGTGCCTACGTACACCCTGAAATCTTGACCCTACATCGTGACCCACGGTTGGCCTTGGAGCTTCTTGCCGGTGGTTCGAGCATTCCAGTCGTTGTGGAGGCACGGCGGAGCCTCTCGTCACTGCTTGTGATGTGTTTCATGTCTTATACTCACTGTCGATTTCAACAATCCCCAAAAACGTTTATTCTGGCTCTAGGCTAGACACTAATCGATACCTAGTAATAGTCTTTGAGGCTTACAGGGGCGTTGTTCGTCCTTGTGTTTGTTTTCGGTTTCGTGGGTTTCGTGTGGGAGAATGGAGGGGGAACAATGTGTGGCGTTCGTTGACCCCGGATTTGTTTTTGTTCTTTCTGGTGGATTGAGGCCGAGGGGTATGTATAATTCGGAAGGTGATGGTGATTGGGTTTTTAGGGTTCAGGGAGACCGGTGTCACGGCTTTAAGGTGTTTGCAGGGTTTAAAGCTTGTTTGAGGCCTTCAGGGTTAACTGCGATTAGAGCTTGCAGGGCACGTGCATCAACCTGCGAAATGCGAAAGTATGGATGGGTCTGCCAGCGGGCAACACCGGAGAGGCTATGACTATAGGTTCCGCTTTAGATTTAGAACAAAGCAGAAAAGAACAAGCCCGAAAAAACAAGCGCCAGCACTTGCCGGCATCACACCCACAAATCCTTAAATCCTAAGCCGGAGGAAATAGCACAACACTTCCATGTCGCTGCTGTTAGATTGGGAACGATGGTCCAAGTGGAAACCACAGGCAGAAACAAGAGGCCTTAATTTAATGATTCGAATAGGGTCTTTGAGGAAGGCTCTAGTATAGCTGTCTAGAACGTGGCGACTGCAAAGGATTAACACTGTTCGCAAATTGTCCATGCCACTTCCAAGTGCAAGAGCACTTTTAATTCTCAAACCCTGCAAACCCCAACACCCCAAGGGCCCTAGACCCTAAACCCTACTGGCCCAAAGCAACGCTGCCAGAAGTCAGATTTTTTGTATTTAGGGGCCTTATATCATAATTACCTATACTATTTCAGGGGCTTCTTATTATAAGTATAGTATAATGGGCCTCAAAACCCATTCAGGCCCCTGAATAGAACCCTTCTAGATCCCTTATAGTAGCCCTTATAGACCCCTTTTAAAGGAACCCTATTCTAAGTCGTAAGGCCCCTTTCTTAGATTGTCTGGTGCCTCTCGGGCCCAGTCCAGGACTGCATCGATCTTCAGCAAGCGCCGGCTGTCCTGCCGGTTTGTTCCAGTGGTTCAGGTTTTTTTTTGTTTGAACTCCTTTTTTTCCGCCCGCTCATATCCCGACCGGAAGGCTACAGAAGCCAGGAGTTGGGTTAAGGCTTAATTAGGGTTTAGGGGTTTAGGGTTTGCAATTGTGGTGCTCTTTACAGGGTTTGAGGTTTAGGGCATTGGTGTAGGGTACGTTATAATATATATAATCATATATAGGCTGCTACACTTCTTATGTTTGTTGTGCAGTGTTGCTAGCTTGTAGGGTTTCTTTCTAGGCTGCCTGAGTCTTGACTTGGGCTTGTTCACTTCGGACATTTCATCATTTTGACAGCGTGCGACTCCATCCATGAAACGGTGATGTAGGAAGCTGACTAAGAAACCTTGGGCGTAATAAGTTCCTAATATCAATCTTACTATTCTGGGGCTATAGGCCCAGGGCTTCTTCATCAGGTTCCTACATTAGTCCAGACAAAGGCACGGCAGTTCAGGCTTTGAGTAACGCTTTGGGACTACAAAGTACAGGATTGGTTGGCTTCCGTCGCTCTCCCAAAACACCTGCGTAACCTTGGCCGCGAGTTAGTTTACACTACCCCAAAGGGTCAAAGGTTGCCCAAGCCAAAGGACTATTTCGCTTTTGGAAGATGGACGTGTAACGGGACCCCGGTTTGAGCTGAATCCGGGAAAACAGCCTAAAACTCGAACCGCAAAAGCCCAAAATGCCCTTCAATGCATGGACTTTGGGCCCCAGCTAAAGCCTCAGAATCCTTGGCAGTCTTCGGGCATTATGTGTATTCAGAATTGGAACAGGTTTTCGTCTGGGTATGTTGTATGTTACACTGTTGTTCAAGAAACCTGACAAATATTCTGAGATAAAGCCGGTTCAAGTTCAATGTCCAAGTAAGTACAACTTATCGAAATCGTTTTAGCTCGAAAGGAACCCACAAAAGAACCGACATCTCCGGATGAGGCCGGGTCCTCCTTGCACAATGTCCGGGCAAGCGTGGACATGCCGGACCTTGTTGCCGCCGTCTTCATAAGTGGGGTTTAAGGGCTCAATAGTAAGGCTGATGACGACATATAGGGGGTTACAAGGGGGCCTCAAAAAATCCGAAGGTGACATAGAGGGGCTTGAAAGTTGAACGGGGGTTTGGAGGCTGCTTTGCACGAGGAAAAACTACGGACCATCAGGAACCATGTCAAGAAATCAGGCACTTTTGCACAGGGTCGTTTCATGGGGTGGAGGACTTTGGGTCTTGAGCTGCAGGATAGTCGGAGTTCAGCATTTTCTGCTAGGGTGCAACGGTGTAGGGACACGCACGGGTCCTGTGTACACTAGGACCACTAGGTTGCAACATCGCGCCGGCGAACCCGTTTCCTCAGCCTGATAGTTGCAGAAATGAGGCCTTGACAATTAGAATCGGGTTTCGATGTACATTATGCTGTGCTTGGGTGGTTGTCGAAATTAGGGTCCCTTTTTGGGTCCTTATTATAATACGGCACCTAATATTTACATAGGGTACCCAAAAAAGGGGCCATAATTTTGACAACCACCCACTTGCAATACGGAGCCTTGAGGAAAAGCACAAGGATCCCTACTCTTCAACTTCCCTATACAACTAATACGTCGAGGCCTTGACTATTAGACTGGTGTTCTGAGGAATACTATACTTACCTTTGGTTAATATGGGAATGGAGGAATGGGGTACAATTATAACTACTATTACTACCATTCTTCCATTCCCTACTAACCAAAGGTAAGTATAGTATGGTATTAGTACGCAACCCAAAGGAATACGCGAAATCTTTATCCCGACCCTCACATTAGAACCCGAAGCAGAGGATCCCCATGGTCTTCAGGGCTTATAGGGTTTACCTTAAAAGGGGCCCCCACCCTGTAATAGTGGTACAATAGGAATTTAAATAGGGGGCCCTAATATAATCCTTATAGTCACTATTTACAGGGTGGGGGGCAGCTTCTAAGGTTTACCATAAGCCGTTGTAGCCCCTATCGAACCCTTGAAGGAGCCCCATCAAAGCCCATAAACCCATATCAAACTTTCTAAAGCCCTCCTGGCAGCCTACAGCCCTCATACAGCCCCCCTAGACCGTTTAAACCCTAGGCCCTATAAACCCTAAACCCAAAACCCTAAGCCCTCAACCCCGAAACCGAAACCTAAACCCAAACCCTAAATCCCAAACCCTAAATCCCAAAAACCCAAAACCCTAAGTCAACCTTTTTGGCCTTCCTTTGACTGAGTGCGGCGCTTGGGCGGCCCGACAAGGATGGCATTCACCTGGGTGGTTGTCAGAATTAGGGTGTAGGGTTTAGGGTTTGGGTTAGGGTTTAGGGGTTCAGGCTTTAGGGTTTTGGGTTTCGGGTTTGGGGGTTTAGGGTTTATGGTTTTGTGTTCAAGGTTTAGCCTTGCTTCGCCCTTTCGCTCTGCTTTAGGGTCTAGGACCAGCCTAGGGCTTGTTTTTTAGAGTATAGGTGTATATATATATATATATATCCTTCTTTATGAAGCTCTGTGGTGGTTTGTTTTGCTTTTTGTCGCTATTTCTTTGCTCATCTGACTGTTTTTGTGCTTCTACAAGGGAGGGCTTTTAGGGTGGCGGTAGACATGATTTACAGTGGCCTGCAAGGGCGGAGCCTCAGTGTTTAATGGATGAGTTAATTGAAGCTACCCTTACGATCTATGTCAAGATCTTATGGTTGGCTTTGCTTCCCTGTTCATGAGACGTTCACCCAAGAGATCACGAAGTTTAATCCAAAGGTTTAGATTTTAGAGGTTTGCGGCACCAGATTGCAAGGCTGAGGGTCTAGGGGTGAGCACCCATCCCCTAATTCATTGCTTTGTGGGGACACTCCGCTTTTAAATTTTAGGGTTTCGGGTAGGCTTTAGGGTTCCTCAAGAAAGCAGCCACAACTCCTGTGCATTGGGGGCTACTAGAGCACTGGCAGAATTCAGCTTGCATGGGCAATTACACGGTGCGCAGCACCGCAGAACCCTAAACCCAAACTACACCCCGAAAAAACAAATCCGAAGCCCTAAAACCCAGTTAAGCTCCACAGCAATCTTAGAGTCTTAGATGAACCTTTTCAGCCACGCTTGTAAACCCCTTAAGCAGCCTGTATAAGAACCCTCCGCCCTTAAGGCACGGAAGCAAGGGCATCCTCGCCAGTGGCTGCATTCCGGGATGGGCCGGTGATTCACACAGGGGCTTTCATAATTAGAATAGGGTTTTGGAGTATAGTGTACTATGAATACCCTTGAACTACCACGAGGAACTGGGAAAGTAGTGTAGGTCATATCAAGTGCCAGTTTGAGAATTGCCAAGGTGAATCTGGATGCCATCACCCACTTGTCCGAGAACTGACGGGTAAGTTTTGTAGTTGTGTGAGATACATTTTGTGAACATTAGGGAACTATTTTGGGATTGTATGACCCTTGAGAAGTTAAAGGTTACCTCCTCGACTACGCAGATCGTCAAGATCGTCTGGCATTTCGCGTGGCCCACTCCTTCCCCAGACTGGAAACCTAAAGCCGGAAACACAACAACCCGCTTGAAAAAACTGTCACACCCTTACAGCTAAAGCACCAAAAAACAGAAAACCACAGCGCTTGAAACACAAAATGCAGAGCAACAGGCCCTAACAGCCAAAGCCCCAAAAAATGCATTTATAAAACGTTACTATACAAACAAACAATCCCTAAACCCTAAACCCTAGAGCCGCTGGGTGTGCGATTCAAGCTGCGCGGTCCGGGCCGTTGACGCGGTAAGGATACACCGATGCGTCCATCTCCTTGTTCTTTGCTGTTTGGACGTGGTGTTTCGGGTCTGCAGAGTTAGGGATCTGTTTTGTGGTGTTTACGGCCGCAGTTGCTAGGATGGGAATATTTCAAAAATCGCCTGGTCTGAACCCTGCAAGCCAAAAGGATCCCAAGTACCTACACTGTGCAAGGTATGCGGATTCTGTTTCGGGGACCCGGGCCCTTGTGGACCTGGCCGTGGAGCTTGCACTTCGTTGATTCAGGAGGGAATGTCGAGCCTCTAAACCTCAAGGTGTACCTGAACCCAAATTTGGGGGTTTAGGGTTTAGGGGTTTAAAACCTGAAACCCTAAACACTGCGCTCGAAGAAGCTCCGAAGAGGGCCCTAGAATCAGTAGAGCCCTACAAGTGAACAGGGTTTCTGATCCATCGCAATGTCCTCTGGAGGATCTGGCATCCCGTAAATTTACACCAACAAGATCCACCTTCAGAGCCCTAGAACAATAACAAGAAGAAAACCGCTGGTCTCTGAATGAGGGGCTCCCAGATAGAACTTTAGCCCTCATGGAACCCTCTGGGCCCTGTAGCTCCATTCCAGAAGTACTTACTACACCCTTGAAAGACCTCAGCATACAGGGGCGTTAATGCTACCAATACGATTTTCGGGGCTCCTTACTTTAGAATAGTATTATGGGTCCCAAAACCCTATTCTAGTTACTGAGCCCCTACATTAGGCCCGGGTCCTCTGGAGGATCTGGCTGCTCTGCGATGGCCTCAAGTGCCAAGAGCTCCTCGGCGGCACCTGTACGGATACTTAATGTGCAGAGGCTTAGGGTGTAGGCTTCCTTCGAAGGCTTGGGGCTTATAAATTTCTGTGGCTTGAGGGTTGGTTTCTGGATCAACCCCTCTATTCGTCACTAGAAACCATTTGTATACTAACACCCAAGTAACCCCCTCATCCTAGACCCTTGCACCCGTGGCCTCCAAAACGCTAAACATATACTCCACGAACACAAAAAAGTCAACCAATATGCTAGGTGTTCAAGGTATAGTTCATCAGATACTTATGTAAATATACATATACACACGTGTATACATACATGCATACATACATACATACATACATATATATATATATATATATATATATATACACACATACATACATACATACATATATATACATACATACATACGTACATACATACCATCAGTATTTATCATATACCTTGATTAAAATATATACGTATGTTCTATGTAGTTATACATACGCATATCATACATGCCATGCTATACACGCTGGTCTACAGTCATTCGGACGGCATGTCGCAGAATCAGTGCACACACAGGGACTCCGGAGGATGCGCCAAATCTTCACCGTATAGTAGAACATATGCAAAATATCCGATATGGTATACTGACCAAGATCTAGCATACAGATAATCTACTATATACGGCGCTACATAACATGTAACGTAGTTTTCTGGGTCTTCACCATTGAGATTCGTTTCTAAGGTTTATGGACCTCAGGCTTCGGGCTTAGGGTTCGAGGTTCATGATGGGTGGCCGAAAGGGGGGTTTAAGATTCTTGGGGTAGGGATTCCTTAATATGAACCCTATTATGGGAACCCTAATCCCTGTTAGGGGTTTAGGGCTTCTATCCGAAGGGAAAAGGAGCGAGTCAGCAGTCGTAGCAGCTGAGGGCAGGAGCGGCCCAAGTGCTATGCTTTTCCTTGCTACTTAGAGGATCATGGGGCTTAGTAAGTAGGTTATAATTGGGGTTATAACTCCCTTAAGTGGGGTTATCCTAATTATAAGCTACTTATAACCTTACTTACTAAGTCCCATGAGCCTTCAAGTAACCGAAAGGGTCCAATGTACTGTTATGGGGAACACTTCCCAAAATCATAATAGTAATTCCTGATATAGATACCCTACATTCTACTATGAAGATACTTTGGACCCTTTGGGTAACCTCGTCTCTAACCCTATGCTTCCAAGGACCATCTTATGGGGTCCTTACGGGATCTAGGGCCCTGACTTTAAGATCCTTGGAAGCATAGGGTTAAGATATCTATGGCCCTCGTAGTGGCGAGCCACTCGCGATCTGGAGGTTTCATCGCCTTTGACGGCAATGTCGTTCGGAGGAGCTCTTCCTCGTCTGGGGCTCTTGTTAAGGGAATTAGTTTGCGTTGCCATAACACAGAAACCCTATTATTTACGATAGATCCCTACTATGGTACCTTAAATTAAGCTCCTTAGCAAGAGCCCAGTCTTCCTTGTTCAGTGTTTGTCGTGGGGAAGCAGAGCCTTGAAGTTGTGCTCTTCCATACCCTTGCCGGCAAACTCTTCGTCCAGACCATGCGCTGTCTGGTTCTTGGTAAGGAATGCGGGAACGGATCCCTATAGTAGTCCCAATATCAGGGCTTATGTAGGGTCTGGGATGTATGTTAATCCCTCCTTTCATCAGAGCCCAAACCCTTAACCCTAACCTCTACGTCTGATCCGTAAAGATGAATCAACCGGACCCAAAACCGAAGGCAGAAGCAACTGAGCTCCAGCACGCGCTTCCAGGGCTTCAGCCTGCTAGCAGGGCATCAAGCTTCCAGCTCTTACCGCTGAAACCGCAAATAACAGTGAAAGCTTGCACATGTTGGATTTTGGGCCTGGTGATTAACTATAGTAGCTTGAAGTGACGAGGGTCGAAGGTTTTAGACGGGTTCAGGGTCTGAGAATGTCTGGGGTGGAGGGTTTAAGACCGTTCGCACGGTGAGGTTTCGGCATAACGGCATGGGCACCGTTGCTAACTTGTCGAGCTCTGTGAGTAGATAGGCGCCTATCCTTACCACAGCGGTTTTCGGGCCGTCCTGGGCTGAGACGGGAAAGCAATGAACGCAAGGGGTTTAGGGGCTTGGGCGGTTCGGGGCTTTCGGAGTTCATCCTTCCTGCCAGCGATCACCCTACTTGTCGGGTATCATGGGGAACTAAACGTTAACCTTTTGATAGTTATATAGGGATTATATAGGGACTATACTACCCCAAAAAGGTTAATTAAAGGTTACCCTACTCCACTGCTAGGCCGCTGACCCACCATGTTGTGGATCGATTCTGCAGAGAGTCAAGGACCCCTTCAAAAAGATGCCACTCTTGATCAGATCCGCACCCCTTCAGCTTGCTACCGATTCACAGGGCCTTAGCATAAGCCGCACCCTGAACCCAAAAGCCCAAAGACCCTAATACCCACGGAATCTCAGCCACTACCAGTAGCAGACAAAGCCTGCCCTTTTTTGGAGTCCTTTATATGGTTTCTATGTAAATATTTGGTAAAACAGTTTTAGGCCATTTCAAGGGTAGGGTTTTCGAGCCACAGGTAGGTGCACGGACCGAATCTAGGGCCCCCAAAAAGGCACAAAAGCAAAACATAAGATAGGGATCTCCCATATAAGCCCCCTTATAATGAAGCCCAATAAGGTAGGGATATCCCCATAAAATGCTTATGCTTATGTGCTTTTTGGGTCCCTAACAATCCCGGCCTCAGGATCCGCCTCCGGCGGCGGCTGCTCCTCCTCTTCCTCTGCATGTCGGGGGGGGTTCATTTGCGTTTCAGGGAGCCTTTGAAAGGGTTTCAATTAGGTACGGCCCCCATACAGTAAGAGTCTACTAAGGTACTACTATATCTATACTATGCATATGATTCAACTATTACTGAGTGGGGGCCGTACCTAAGGTTTCAAGTTTTCTGTGCACGTAAGACTACCTTCAAGCAAGGATTTCCTTTCATTTTCTTTTCACTTTAAAGCCCACTCAGAGGGTTTAAGGTTTGGACGGAGGAGGGATTCAGGGGTTGGGGTTTAGGGCTAGGGTTTCTTGGAGCGACAACTCATCTTGTGCAGAATGCGGCGCAGCTGGAGATGCAGTACTCCAAGAGATACTGCTCACGCGTAAAGTTGTGGACGAGCGGAAGAACGAACCTAACCTCCCTAACCCTGAGGCTGCAAGACAAGTAATCTAGTCCAACTTCTCGATGACGCGTTGTAAGATCCATTATACCTTAGCCTACCAAACCTTACTTTTTTGTAGGTTCTGATTATGAACCCTAATATGGAGTTTATAGGGACCCTACAAAAAAGTAGGGTTAGGTAGGTTAAGGTAGAGTGTATTCTATTCAAGAGCACCCAAAATCTAGAACCAGATCTCACCCCTTGCACCCCCATCTGAAGCTCTCGACGTTTCACCGCTTGGTCTGACCAGAGGACCTCAGCCACTCCCCTGCAGAGAGGGTTTAGGGTTCGTTGGGATCCCTCACACCACAAAACCTCAACTCTCAGAGCCCAAAGCCGCAAAACCGCCAACAATAAGGACATCTTGCAACCCAATCCCCATACCAGGGGGCATATGTACTTAGAATGGGTTTTGGTTGGTATATTCTAGCATGCAGGTAGTACCGACTCTATGTTGCGGAACTTGTAACCATTGTAACCCCATTAATAAGGAAACTAGCCGCAACTAGACACGAACCTCCATGTACGAGCCCTTTATTTGTTCACATAGCGGCCTCCTCTTTGGCCGCCTTGGCCGCTTCCGCCTGACGTGTGGTCTTCGTCTTGTAAACGGAGGGGGCCCGGTTTCAGGTTATGTGCTGGTGTGCTTTTGTTGGTGTTTTTCTGTTGGGTTAGGGAAAGGAGGGAAGTTGGGGTTCTGAGATTTGGGGCTTTAGGCCTTGAGGCATTCAAGGGCTTTAGAGTATTGGTAGAGTACACAAGGTCTTTCTAGGGTTTTTGTTATCGTTTACGTGGTTCGCGGAAGGGTTTCCTGTACGGGCTCCTTCGGGTTTTACAAGGCTTTACGGGGTTCGTGTTGGGGATGGGGGCTGGAGGGTCTTGGGGTTTTAGGGCATTGGGGTTCGGCGATAGGGGTTGAAACTCGGAGACAATCGCCGCCAACTTCTGAAAAATTGTTCAAAACCAACTAGCAGAGCTGCACTGTGGCAGGAGCACGGTTCCTGCAGAACAGCACCTCAAAATAAGCACAGCGCTGCGGCGTGAGCGCGCTTTATCAAGCCCATGACGAGGATTTCGCATCCCGGGCGGACACGGTCGGCGGTGGACTGTGGAACACAGGCGATTCTAGCCAAAACTGTAAGACTGTGAGCAACCACACCCGCCCCAATCCAATGCCTGTACTCCTGATGTACAACTAGTGTTACGACACTGACGGAGGAGTGAACATCTAAATTCTGATAGGCATATTATAACCATCGAGATCACAAGAGCCATGCGCAAGATAGAGGCAATAATTCGGAAGTAGTTACAACAGTACTACGCACTCATACTCATACCAAAAGAAATACTACTAAACAGAAACACGAATCCAATTTGACTCCCATCTCCCTTATTTAAGGAATATGCCGTAAATTATAGTAGGATCCCCAATATGATTTAAGGATATTTAAGGTATATTCCGAAAACTAAGGGATATTATGATAAACCGTGAGCCTCCTCTTTCCGCGCTTTGCGAATCTCGACAACTCGGCTGGCAACCTCCAGCAGCATCGTGAGAAAGGCGAGATTTGACGGGAGTTAAGAGTGTTTTGAAAATGGCTTTCTGGTTTGTATGTTTGTTTGTTTGTATGTGTGTATATATATATATAGAGACATATGCTCCGTTAGCATTTTACAAAGGTTTTGTAGGTGGTGGCCGTGGTGATGGTGGGCTAGCAAGCGGAGGAGGAGGAGGAGGAGGAGGAGGAGGAGGAGGAGGAGTTGCTGCGAGCAGCGGGGGCAGCAACGGAAAGGTTTCGGTGTGAAGCTCACCCTAAACCCTAAACCCCCAAAACCTAAAACCCTAAACCCCAAACCCTAAACCCCTAAACCCTGAACCCGTAAACCCCAAACCCTAAACCCGTAAACCCCGAACCCTAAACCCTGAACCCTAAACTTGGGCGGGTTGAAGATTGAAGACTGGCGCCTGGGGCGTGGGGGCTTACAAGTTCCTGAAGCTGAAACCGAAGTCCCGAGCACCACGGAGCCCGAATGTCGTCTCGAATGTTTTGACTAGGGTGTTAGGCTTTTGGTACGATCATGCATCTACAGAAATGTGAGACATGACAACGGCAGGGCTAGAATCCTTCTTTGCAGGCTCTTGCGGTAAACTAGTATTCAACTTTTCAGCTGCGCCTGAACCCCACATCAACTCCCCCAAACCCATAATCACTGTGGGGTTCGGGCTTCGGTATATCCCAAACTGGAAGCCCAAAACTGCCGAAGGCAGGCTGAATCACAGTTCCGGCCTGCTTCCACATGCCATCGCCCGGTTGCCGGAGCGGCACCTCGGAACCAAAGGCTACTTAGCGGATCATGGGACTTAGTAAGTAGGTTATCATTGGGGTTATAAGTCCCCTAACTGGGGTTATCCTAATTAAACTTAGAATATAACCTACTTATAACCTTACTTACTAAGTCCCATGGGCCTTCAAGTACCTCGTAGCCCACATCTTGGAGGGTTGAGGGTATAGTTTTAGAATCTTTCATCATGTGTGGAGAAGGAAAAGATGGAGAATGCATTGGTGCTCAAGCTCATAGTAATAGACAGGAACGCAAGGTTGTACAAGAACATAAGTTAGGGTGACTTAGACTATTTTGCAAAGGTCTGCATAACTAGTGATAGCAGCCCCTGCTACAGTACAACTAGTTCAACCATAACACACCATCACTGTCGTAAAGAGTATTGCCAGTTTTGCTGCTCTACATCCGGCTGTTGCTGCTGTCCGTAACCCTCATCCTAAACCTGGGGCCCTAAACCCTGAACCGCTTGTACTACTACCACGGCCCAAAGCGCTCCATCCTGCATCACAGAGGCTCTAGAGGCTCTGAGACCCGCGCCTCTGCTGTGCCACGGTGGTAGCCATCGTAGTCTGCGAGAGCCCGCTCCTAGACAATCAAAGAATTGTAGGGACTGAGATGGGCATGGCATATGTAAGGTATATGCAGAGTTCGGGCTTTCGGAACATTGAGTTCTGGGTTTTGGGGCGTAGAGTTACAGCCTAATTGTGGGCTGTGGGGAAGATCCGTAAACCCTGCACCTTCAAGTAGAGGCCGCAATCATTGGAATTGGGAGCCCTCGAGAGAACTAGTGGTAGTTATTGAGGCTTCTATCCCTTAACCCTGACTGAACTCGGCCAAAGAGGTCCTCGGCCAAGTACTTCTCATCGAACTCGGTGCTGAAAACCTGCGGGTTTAGCGGTGGAGGGCCCAGGGTTGTGTGTTGAGGGTCTAGGGGCTAGGGGTTTGCGGTTCCGGGTTTGGAGGAAAACAACGAAAATAAGTATCACTGCAAAGCCCTACAGTAGACCCTAAGACCCCAAACCCTTCATGCTCGAAAACACGAAAAGTCTTAAACTTGCAAAGACACCAAACACCCTGAGCCCTGAATCGGCAAGTCTTTTTGGGGTTGCAGTTCCGTATTGCCTCCCGAAGTGTTCTGTCTGTCAACCCCTGCACTTGTGCAGTGGCACCGCTTTAGGAAGTTTTGACCAGGCTGCAAGGGTTCTCGTCGTACTTAGAGGATCATGGGACTTAGTATGTAGGTTATAATTGGGGTTATAAGTCCCCTTACTGGGGTTACCCTAATTATAACGTATAGTTATAACCTCACTGACTAAGTTCCATGAGCCTTCAAGTAGAGTCTTGTAATCACAAGTGCCCAGCTAAGAAACATTTTTCCGATACACGAAGATGATAAGCCATGCCGCACAGGCCATGGGACTGAGGAACATCGCGGCGCAGCATCCGTTACAGCTCTGATGTCGCGAAAACGCTGGTTGTAATCATCCTTGTTCAAAGTGTTTGGCGGAGGACCCGATCGGGGATGAATCAGAACCACACGGACTAGCTCAATGCTTACATCAGCGAGCCACTTCGAGTGCGTAGATGGGCGGTTCGATTGGCACTGTCATTAGTTTGGATGACGATGCAACGCGACAGCAAAACGTGCCAAGATACAGCTGATGTAAACTTCCGGCCATCACATGCTTTGGGCAGAGATTGTTCTCGCAGTGCTTTCATTATGTCATTACCGGACCTAGAAGTCACGACCTCTGACTCCCACGCCCGCGAACCATAACGCCGTAAGGGTCAGAAACCTGAAGTAGGCTTTAGGATATACGGGATTCAGAAGCGTGTTCAACAAAGGGTTCCACAGGGTTTCGGTTTTAGCACAGTTTTGGGGTCAGGGTGTTGGTTGATTGTGCCTTTTAAGCTTCTGGAGGTTTTAGTGGGAACATATGAACTCCATTCGCAACACCGCTCTTTCTCTCCTCGGCATAAAGACAGCCGCCTTCAACCCTCAACTCTCACATCTACATCCTCAGACTCAAACGCCCATGGCGTGATTTGTTTCAGGCACCCTAAACCCCATCATTCCCCTACCATGAAAACCAAGCCCCATAAGTTCCCACACCATAGACCCCAAACCCTAATCCAAAACCTGACCATAGAAAGCTCTGAAGCTGCCTCGATGGGATAGTCGGTGGGGTTGACGAGCCTCGGTACATCCCCGAGAGCGTGAGCTTAGGGTCTGGTGCTGGGGAGTTTAAAGTTTTCGTTGCTTCTTGTTGTTAAGGGGGCTTTCTTTTCGATCCGCAGAAAAGCAGGGTTTAGGGTCTAGGGTGGTTCAAGGTTCCTCACATCCCACAAGACCCCAATGCCCCCAAGTGTACACTCGAGAGCGTAGCTCTAGATCCTATTTGGGATTCAGCCTGGCATGGCCGTCTTTTGGGTGGTTATGCTGTATGAACACTCCGTGGCACTACTATGGGTTCTTATTCTGGCCCGTGCATGACTGCAGTACTAAATCATCTTGGCCGGAAATTTGGAACTCCGCGAGGTTGCAGGAAACCCTACAAAGCGCTGAAGCAACCGCCCAAACACCTTGTCCAAAGCCCACCGGAAGCCCCTAAGTGCCCTCTACCGCAAGACCCTGTGATAGTTGCAGGCGCAGAGGAGCTGAAAGCCCCGTTTGAGGTGCAGTCTCTTGCCCGATGTCTGGTGAGCAGCCTAAACGCTAAACTCAAGGCCCCAACCTCCAAACCCAAACTCTGGACCCTAAACCCTCATCCCTGAACCCCGAATCCTAAACCCTAACTTTTGCTAAACTCTACACCCAAACTCTCGACCCTTAACTCTACACCCTGATGCCTAAACTCTCGACCCTGAACTCGAAGCCCTAATCTTAACACCCAATCTCTCGACCCTAAACCGTAATCCATAAGCCCCTAATCTTATTAACTTATAACCCCACTTATAACTACCCATGAACCTCCAAGTAACCTCGAAACCCAAACTCTCGACCCTAATCCCTAAACCCTAATCCCTAAACCCCTAAACCCTAAACTCTACACCCTGCAGCCGACCCTCGCTCCCCGAGGGCCCCGCCAGAACTCCTCGGAGCATCCCTCGCCATTCGGCATGACCTCAAGTGGATGGTTGTCAAAATTAGGGTTTAGGGGTTTAGGGGTTTAGGGTTTTGGGGTTTAGGGGTTTAGGGGTTTAGGGTTTTGGGGTTTTGGGTTCAGGGTTTAGGGTTTAGGGGTTTAGGGGTTTGGGGTTTGGGTTTAGGGGTTTAGGGGTTTAGGGTTTAGGCCTTTCTGGGTACCCTAAATAATAGGTGCCGTATTACAACAAGGACTTAAAGAGGGATCCCGATTTTGCAAACCACCCAAGTGTTTAGGGGTTAGAAGTGGGGCACAAGGCTTCACAAGCTCTCCAAAAAATCCCGAAGATAGACTCTTGCGGTGACCTGCAGAATCGCAGGCTGCCTACAAATATTAAAACCCGACTTAGAAACTAGCCACGAACCTCCAAGTAGCGGGTGAAACCACAGGAATTAAATTTTGGAGTGTTGTCTTTATATTCAGGTCCCTCTCAAGGTACGTGTTGCACAGTGACGGCGATCCAAAAACGGATCCTAATTTAGAGAGCACCCCACACATACGAACAGATTCATGCTTCCGGTCGAAGGGGTACCCGAGCTCCGAAACAAAACCGACGGCGGACAAGCTTACGTTCAGTAGAGTTTGTCGTACGGGTACACCGACTCGTCAAAAGAACAACACGACCCAACATACACCTAGGAGGCCCCGTAATGTTGGGCTGTTAAGCTGATGACGATTTACACTCACCGACCAACGCCTGCATATGAAGCCTACTTCAGATCGCCAAGAGCGCCCGGCAGGGCCAAGCGTGTAGCTCAGGCTGGGCCTAGAAAGGCGAGCAAGCTTCAACAAGTTGCTCGGCAGTTTAAGTCCTACAGGGTTGCTAATAGGTTTCTGTAGGGTTTTTATGTGGTTTTGATGTAGGCCTTCGAAAGGTTGCTAAGTAGGTTTTTCAGGGTTTACGGCCTACGCTTGGTTGGCTTGGGGGTTGGGGATACTGCAAGGTTCATGGGTGGGTTATAAAGCCAGTCATATGAGTTATACGTATATAGAAATTACTTACAACCCTCCTTATAACTACCCATGAACCTGCAAGTAGAGTAGAGCCTGTGGATTTATTCGGGCAGCCGTGATGCTCAGGGATGACATGGGCTTCGAAGCGCAAGCAAATAGTGCAACGGAGGGTGTCTAGACCTGCAAAGCCGGCAAGATTACTGGTAAAAGTTGAAAGGTTAAGGCATACTAGAGTTACTATGAGATTGCATACAAGCACGCTATTCCTCAGGACTTAGGTCACGGTAACAGAACATGATAG
This sequence comes from Symbiodinium sp. CCMP2592, assembly GCA_905221615.1. Lineage (NCBI taxonomy): Eukaryota > Dinophyceae > Suessiales > Symbiodiniaceae > Symbiodinium > Symbiodinium sp. CCMP2592. The sequence goes on from CAJNDT010001957.1 coordinate 429,442, forward strand.
CTCACAGGAATCGCCAAAAGGTGCCCACCCGTCACAGTCTAATGAGAGCTAGATCCCCCACCCGGCAAACCGTAAACCCGAAAGTCTTGGAGCCGTTGAAATATTGAAACCCATTAGCGGGCCTATGGTGTGGGTCCATATTTTGAAAACTATTTGCACTCGGTTTCCTTGAACACAATGCTGCAAAACATGCAAAGGAGGGTTGTGTTAGGGGCTTGTCACTACCAGTCTTACTAGTCTCCGCAACATAACACTCCAAGTATAGAATCGCAATTAATCAACATTGCGCGAACCACAAACACGCGCCTGTGAAAATCCGTGACAGGAAATGCATCCAGGCAAACTCCCAGCACTTGAACTTGAGCATGAGCTCATTGTATAAAAATTGTAGCAAGGAGCCCCAAAATAGTATTGGTATTTATTATGGCCCCTATATCACTTCGATGGAAAAGGCCCCTACTACGGCCCAAGACTGCAGACCGCAACAACAACTTAAACGATAAACACGTGATTCCGACAGATCATCACAGCCTACTGGGGGGGGGGGGGGATGGGGGGTGCAGTTAGCAGAGGTATATAGGCAGTCTAACTACGCTATGTAGCCGTTATCGCAACATGTCCGGTGCCTGTAAATTCGCGAAAACTGTATAACCCATGCCTACTACTATTCTAGACAAAAGGCTGCACACGTGTGCAACGCGACAGTATAATTGCAGATATATACATGTAGATTTGTACAAGTGAACAGACGAATACCTGATACATATCCTGCACCCTCAAACCAAGGCCAAAAAACGCAAGAGCTGAAAAGAAGGAGCCTTAAACCGCAACCTCCAGAAACCCCCCACAAACCCTGGATTACAATGCTACCAGGCTCCTGTAATTAGCCCTTAGAGGAACCTACAGCCATAAAGCCCTAATCCTTCAACTCCTAAACGCCGCCAAACCCCATTGAAAATAACTCATGGAATGGCCCCCTGGCCCTAGTATATTGTCCTTAATAATTACCAATACTCTTTTTGGCGGTTCCTGATTATACTTATACCACAATGGGCCCCAAAACCCTATTCCAATTATTAAGGTCCCTATATTAAATATTTTTAACACCTACAGGAGATGAAACTTTACCATACATAACCGTCGCATACCATGTGGCAAAAACCACTGGAGATGAAAGTTATAGCATAATGGGCCCCCAAACCCTATTCCAATTATTGAGGTCCCTTTTTAAAAAACCTAAAGGATATGAAACCTCGGGATCTTGGGTGCCGCACCGGACCTCCAAGCGTAGAACATCTCCGCGACCCGTCACCTTGAAGGGCTGTAATATAGAGACCTTACCCTAAGGCTCCAAAGTAGTTCCTTTTTGGGGCTCATATATAGAATCCTAATAGGTAATCCCCAAAAGGAACTACTATGGGGCCTCTGGGTAGAGACCTTAATGATTAGAATAGGGGTTCCTTCACGGGTTCCAAGGGTTCCTTTCAAAGGGGTCTAGAAGCGTTTCATGGGGTTCCTTTTGAAGGGATCCTTGAAGAGGTCTAAAGGGGATCAAAAAGAGGGTTCTAAGATGCAGGGGCCTCAATAATTAGAAAAATGGGTTTTGGGGGTGCCATTATACTGTACTTATAATAATAATAATCAGGAACCCCCAAAAATAGTGATGGTAATTATTTAGGCCCCTCTATTATGCAGGTGGGATCGTGGTTCAAAGGCAGTGTCGGGCTATCTTGTAGACAGAGGCATAGAAAAAGATATACACATACATACATAAGCATATACATACACGCATTCATACGCACATACATACAAAGACACCCTAAACTATACCGTTCGGGCTTCGCAAGTCTTTGCTTCAGAACGCCAAGGCCACATAACTTCAGTCGCCGGAGCTGCAGAAGTCATGGTTACATTAAGCAGCTGTTGGTGTTTTAAAAACAAAAGGCTGGACATAGGATCCATGTTAAATATTAAGAACCCTTCGGGTTCAGGGCTGTAAGGAAGGTAGGTAGGGTTTGGGGGGGCAGGGTGTCCGGGCTTGAGAGGTTTAAGCACCTCAGTACGAGGCACCGATCTCCGAATCAGGCACTGCCCCGAACAGTCATGATTTCTGGAGTAGCTCTGCGTACTCTGCCGTCCACAGCATATCCCTAAACCCCAACCTCCAAGACCCTGGACGAGAACCAGCAACCACATCCCTAGTCCGAAAACCCGAAACCCTGAACCCTAAACCTGTAGATCCTAAACCCTAAGACCCTAAACCCAACATCCCAAACCCTAGAGCCTCAAATCCTTAACGGGTTCTGCAACAAGTTCAAGCCAGCCTTAGCGCAGCCACCTAAGCCGAAACCTTTCTAGCACCCTTTGAGGAACCCTTGTAGCACCGTTTGAGGAAGCCTCACAGGCTTCTACGTAAACAGCTGCAAGGCGCAACGATCGACTTCCGGCGCTGGTTGTCGCGCATTCGGATCTGCAGCGTGCCTTGCAGGGCATGGGCTTTGCAACGTTGAGCTTATTGGGGACTCAGGGCCAAAGGGTTTTGGAGCTTTGGGACGCAAGGTTTGGGATCACAACAATGCACGTGTAGCCAGCAAACTCAGCAAAGCTCAACCATGCTAGGCTTGACGATTTGATTAGTGGAAAGCGAGACCCCCCAACACGAAGCCCGAATTGCCACACCACACTCCGCCTGTGAAGACTTGCGCAGCATCGGGTGCAAAGGATGCAGTGAGCACCCTGGCAGCCCGGATTTGTTAGATTCGTGGTTTGGGCATCTTGGGTTTTGTAGCGTAGGGTTTTGGAGGCAAGGATTTCGAACCTGATATTGACAGCGCCCAAGGTGAGGCTCAAGAACCAAGACCGAGCTCGGAAGAGTGCCAACACCAACTCAACATAGCCATCCGAGTGCACGCGATTCGAGAGGAGCCTTCTCGAAACTGGCCGAGGGTTGGCTTCTATTCCCTTAATTATCACACTCCACAGTTGAGGTGCCGAGCCCCGGATCAGTCTGGGGTCGCTGCCAGCTAAATTCCAATTCCCGCTGAAGGCGAATTGGCCAAGGCTTTCAGCCTAAAACCTAGGACCTGAAAACTGTAATCCCCGTGAAACCTAAAACGTCAGTACTCATGTACTATGTTACGTGAAATCTCAATCCCATGCACAGAAATCCAATCACACATCCCAGGCCAACACCTGAAACCCGAAAAACCTAAGACCCACACTCGAGGCAATGAGGTTCCAACCCCAAACGAAGGTCAACCCAAAGACCCGAACTCTGAAAACCAAGCAAAAGCTGAAACTCTGCACCACCCCGTGTGAAAAGGTCATAGCGTAAGCATACAGAACCTCGAACCCTAAACCTTAAATCCGAAACCATAGTGAAATCCCCTAAACCCTAAACCCTGGACCTTAAACCCTATGAACCCTGTTAAACCTTAAATCCTGAACCATAAACCCTAAACCCTATGAACCTTGTTAAGCCTTACAATCCTAAACCATAAACCCAATACTGTAAACCTTTTAAACCTGAAACCCTGAAACCCCCCAAAACAGGTCCGGCCGGGCTTCCTCTACCCTAATGAAATCCCCTAAACCCTACTGAAATCCCCTAAACTCTACACCCTAGACCCTATAAACCCTATAAACCCTTCTGAACCTTAAACCCTAAACCCTTTTAACTGTTTTAAACCTTAAACCCTTAAACCCCCCAAAACAGGTCGGGACCGGCTTCCTCTCCCCAGGCTGTAACACTCCGCTGGAAGGAGTCAGGTCAAAGGCCGGCTGAGCGAGGACTTAGAGGATCCATGGGACTTAGGAAGTAGGGGGTCCCCTAAAGGGCTCCTTAGAGGGATCTATGGGCTTCCTTAGAGGGCTCTATAGGGTTTAGGGTTTAGGGTCTACTTAGAGGATCATGGGACTTAGTAAGTAGGTTATAATTGGGGTTATAAGTCCCCTAAGTGGGGTTATCCTAATTATAACCTACTTATAACCTTACTTACTAAGTCCCATGAGCCTTTAAGGAGACTTCTTACGTTTTAAGGGGGTCGGGCCTAAGGTTGTTTTTCAAGCTTCCTAAACCTAAGAGTAGCCTAGGAAGAAAAAGGGTGCCCTTTTTGGTTTATAGGGGCTTATAAGGGAACCTGAACCCATAAAAAGGGAATAAGGGCCTACTCTGGGTCCTAGTTTCCGCCTGCAGACAGCTAGGGTGTAAGGTTTAGGGTTTAGGGGGTACCTGAACCTACCAAACCCTACTTTTTTGTAGGGTCCCCAAAAACTCCATATGAGGGTTCATAATAAGAACCTAGACAAAAGTAGGATTTGGTAGGCTAAAGTAGGGTGTAAGGTTCAGGGTTTAGGGTGTGGGGGGTTAGGACTAGGGGAGGGTGGTTTGTGGTGAAGTATGAAATGGTTGTTGTCCATGGGTTACGAGCCTTTGGGGGATCTGAACCAGGAGTATTCATATTTCCTCATCGTCACAGTCCCTACATGATTCCGACTGTACATGAATCTGAATCTGTCCCAAAAAAGCCGTTGTCAAGGTCCATGTTAGAGGCATACGGCTGATGATATGCATCCTGCATTACCCTCAGGACCCTAAACTATGGGAATTATGGTATATTCCTTGTGATGGGTAATGCAGGATTTATATCATCAACCCTAAACCCTAAACCTTAAACCCTAAAGCCCCTAAAGATCCCTTAAAGGAGCCCCTCAAAGGTACCCTTATAGATCCCTTAGATCATCAACCGTATGATTAAGCCACCCGAGAAAGTAGAGCTCTGAGGCTCCTTCTTAGAGGATCATGGGACTTAGTAAGTAAGGTTCCCTTAAGGGGCTCCTTAAAGGGATCTATCGGCTTCCTTAGAGGGATCTATAGGGTTTAGGGTTTAGGGTCTACTTAGAGGATCATGGGACTTAGTAAGTAGGTTATAATTGGGGTTATAAGTCTCCTAAGTGGGGTTATCCTAATTATAACCTACTTATAACCTTACTTACTAAGTCCCATGAGCCTTTAAGTAAAGCTACCCTCAGATTTCATGATCAAATCTGAGAGCAGGTAAGGATGCTCACAGTCAGATTCTTAGCGCATGCATGCATGCATATGGAAGCACATGCGCATGTGTCTGTTTGTGTGTGTGTGTGTGTCTATGAAACAATGTGTATACAATATATATCTATATATATATATATATACATATAATACATATATGTATGTGTATATATATATATATACACACACACACGCATGCGCACACACCTCCATTGACATACATGTAAATTAAAAATAGGCAGACGGACATATGTTTGCATGCACATGATGTGTATGTATACGAAAAACATAAATATGTACGAAACAACTTACTGAGTTATGCGTGTGTATGTGTATATATATATATATGTATGTATGAACACTCTCCGTACGTTTCAGGGATGTTAGTCAAACTTTTCCTCGGGCGGGGGGCCCGATGCGGCTAGCAAGGCTGCTGAAGCCGAGCAGAACAGAATCGGCAAGTGGTTTGTTGTACACAACCTACAGTAGAAGCCAGAAAGTTGGAACATCATTATCCTCATGCCCTTAAGGTAAAGTATAGGGGATCCTAGCATTAATCCTCCTAAAGCCATGTTCCAACTTTCTGGGGTTTACTATAAAGCCCTCTCCAAAGTCAGTGCCAAGGCCTTCAAAGTATAAGCTAAGCACAAGCGTGCAACCTCTCAAAAGCCCCACCACGACCACCAACCTCCCTGGAGGCATGAAGCCCCGAGTCTTGCAGACCATCTTGTCCCTGCTCCCAAGTCCTTTACGCCCTGTGCCGTACTGCGCCCCAAGCCGTTGACCCCAACCTCTCAACCCAATACCTAGGACCCCACCATGCCCGAAACCGTACGATGCACTGCCCTAAACGCCCTAAACGCCCTAAACCCCAAACCCTACCCTAAACTCTAGTCAAGTTCCCTAAACCATGCCCCAGACGCCTAAACTATGCCCTAAACCCTAAACCCCTAAACTATGCCCTAAACCGTAGACTTCTCGTCTCGAAGGCCTCAGACGATCGGCCGATGTGGCTCTTGGGCTCCGCGTAGGCCTGGGTCGCAATCGGGTTCAGGGGACTAGTTTTGGGTTTAGGGGTTTAAGGTTGAAGGGTTTAGGCGTTGGGGTTTGGGGGTTGAAGGTTTGGGGTTTAGAGGTTTGAGGTCTGGTTTGGGGTTTATAGGGGTTAGGCTTTGGGGTCAGGGCTTAGGGTTTTGTTTGTTGTTAACTCCTTTTCTGCGGATGCCCTTTGCCTCTCGGACGAAGGGTTGAGGGTTTTTTTTTTGTTACGCCTTTTTCCGCCTGCAAGACAGAGTCCCTCCAAGGGAAAGCGGCCCTTACACCCTTAGACACCTTCAGTGCCTGAGTCTGCACGACGGGTTTAGGGTTTCGGGTTCAGGGTTTATAGCGGTTAATGTTTTTCTTTAAAGCGCAATGACTCTTGGGGTTAATGTTTGGGGTTTAGGTTTAAGGGGTTTAGGGCAGGGGCGTAAAAGGATTTCGGGGTTCAGGGATTTTGGGGTTTATCGGTTGTCGGGGTTTGGGGGTTTAGGGGTCTTGTGTTTCGAATTTAGAGGTTTTGGGTTGAGTGGAATGTTAGGTTTAGATAAGGGTGCCCGCTTTCACCGTTTGAACCGCGGATCTAAGTGGCATCGAAACCACTCAACCTGTCATGTGGCCTCAACATCCATTCCTACGGCGGACCTCAGAGCCACGTAACAGCTGGATAACTCCGCAGCCTCTTCATGCAGTGGACTTAGCTTCCATTACTACGGGACCTGACAGCCACCATTCGGGTAAGCGTAGGACAAATCCCCGAGTCCCCTGATGCAGAGGCGCGCGCCCACTCCACGGGGATGGCTTTCGTGTTCTCAAACATCAGCATCACGCGCTTCCGATGACCTCGAGTGGGTCTGCGGCAGCAGGAAGTACTTACAGGCTGGGAGGGGCGGGTAAGTAAATGCATTGTAAGCAAAGTGACTGCGAATAACACTACATATATAAGAATGTAGAACAGGTTATGGTCAAGTACCTTTACTATTACACTCCAACTACGGTACCTGTAAGTCTAACTCTGCGTCCCTGCTGCATTATCCGCCATCGGAGAATATCCCATAAAACCCGTAGTCTAGGGCACCTAACTTGATGCAGGGGTCTCGTCCATCGAACCCTAAGGCCCTAAACTTTCCCTGAAGCCCTCAGGAATGCTCGCAGAATCCCGTCTAGAACCCTACATCCCCACCTCTGACTCGAAACAAGTGCAACACGCAACAGGGGCTAAAACGAGTTATGCACATGCTTATGACATGTAGTTACTCATTCAGTCGGATGATCCTTAAAACCCTACGCCCCTGGATCCCTGATAGACCCCTTTAAGGAACACTTCAAGTTACCAGCTCCCATGATCTACGAAGCCCTACACCACTGTAGATCCCGTATAGAACCTAAGGAACAGAACTCTGTAAGGAGCCCCGCAAGGACCTAGGTCCAACGATCTAATTATTGAGACCTTCAACCCTTAACAACAAACCCCAAGCAAATTAAGCCGTGCCGGGTTCCCCACCGACGATAATGCGGCCAAAGTCGATGAACCTGAGCAGCGGCGTGGCTCCAAACTCCGCGCCGTCAGAGTCATTAGACTTTACATCACGAAGGTTTAGGGTTTAGGTTTAGGGCTTAACATGATTTCATAATTATGCTAAACCTGCTTTATGACATGGTGCTTCAACGGCTGCGCACGCTGCGAACATGGCGCTGAGTGGTGTTAAAGCGACCCTTACATGGTGGTAAAGGGCAGTGTATGGTATCAAAATGGCTTTCAACGTTCTTCGTTTAGGTTTGTGTATGTTCAAAGCGTGGCTGGGACTTTCTCGGCTTAGGTTTCAGGGTTAAGATTTTGGGGTAAGTCCTGCACCCTCCGTCCCACCGAGGCGAACTCTAATTCGCATAGAGCTTCCATCTTCATATGGGCAGTTCTCTAAATTAGGGCCCCCTTTTGGGGTTTAGGGTCCAGGATTTAAGGTTCCATACTAGCACGGCACCCTTTTTCACGAACCCGAACAGGGACCCTGACCCCAATTTAGAGAACTACCCATATGCTGCACACCTTCTCTGCCCAAACCCGAAAGCCCAGTTCAACACCTAAAAGCCTGCAACCCCTAACATAGGGGCCTTACTAATTAGAATAGGGCTTGCCCATTATACCATAATTAATATGAAGAACCACCAAAATAGTGCAGGTAATCTTTAATCTGGTGCAACCATCTTTCTTCTACTTCATATATACCCGTTACACGAGGGCCAAACTCGGTCGAGAGAACCAGGTCAGGCAAGACGAAGTCTGCCACGAGCTGAACTTTGTAGTTCGGTCCACCCCTGGCATAGTTTAGGGCTTAGGGTTTAGGGTCTGGCATAGTTGGGGCTGGGGGTGGATACAGGCTTCACTAAGCTCCTTTTAAAGTGGCCTCATATTCGAACAAGCAGGGGCGTTGTGTAGTCTTTAGATCACCAGAAGCTTGATCATCTCTCGACTTCAAGCATATTCCTTGGATTGGACTAGGCATGTGCAGTAGGATGTTCGAGGCTTAGTTACTGCGGATTGAACAATTTTCGGATAGTGCTGGCTGGCTCGATGGAGCATGGATGTGGTGTTGATAGGCTTGTAGGCTTTCGGTCCTACGGCCTTGACTGTCCGTTGCGTTCCTATGGCCTCGATTGTCCGGCTTAAGGTTTACGATTTAGGCTTTGAGGCTTTAGCCCGATTCCCCAAACGGTTCTGATACGATAACTCGATAGGGCTTCAGCAGTTTAGGCTGTCGCATTCTGTCTTCCTGTGGCGTCAGGGCTTGGGCTTGACTAGAGCGGTGAGGACTTCGTAGATCTTTTCAAAATTTTCATAAGAACAACTTATAATGTCAGGCTCGTCAGTGTCCTTCCGTCGTCATAGCGGCAGCAGCAGTAGTACTTGTAGTACCAGTACCTTGTAGCCGTCGGAGCAGTAGTCGTCGTCGTAGCAGTAGCAGTAGCAGTAGCAGTAGCAGTAGGAGTAGTAGTAGGAGTAGTAGTAGAGTAGTAGTAGTAGTAGTAGTAGTAGTAGTAGTAGTAGTAGTAGTAGTAGTAGTAGTAGTAGTAGTAATAGTAGTAGCAGCAGTAATAGTAGTAGTAGCAGCAGTAATAGTAGTATTAGTAGTAGTAATAGTAGTAGTAGTAGTAGTAGTAGTAGTAGTAGTAGTAGTAGTAGTAGTAGTAGTAGTAGTAGTGGTAGTGGTAGTGGTAGTGGTAGTAGTAGTAGTAGTAGGAGTAGCAGTAGTAGTAGTAGCAGCAGTAGTAGTAGTAGTAGTAGTAGTAGTAGTAGTAGTAGTAGTAGTAGTAGTAGTAGTAGTAGTAGTAGTAGTAGTAGTAGTAGTAGTAGTAGTAGTAGTAGTAGTAGTAGTAGTAGTAGTAGTAGTAGTAGTAGTAGTAGTAGTAGTAGTAGTAGTAGCAGTAGTAGTAGTAGTAGTAGTAGTAGTAGTAGTAGTAGTAGTAGCAGTAGTAGTAGCAGTAGTAGTAGTAGTAGTAGTAGTAGTAGTAGTAGTGGTAGTGGTAGTAGTAGTAGTAGTAGTAGTAGTAGTAGTAGTAGTAGTAGTAGTAGTAGTAGTAGTAGTGGTAGTAGTGGTAGTAGTAGTAGTAGTAGTAGTGAGAGGAGGAGGAGGTGGAAGAAGTAGTATCAGCAGCGGCAGCAGCAGCAGCAGTACTACTACTACCCCCTAAACCCCAGTGTCGCAGTGTGAAGCCCCTAAGCCCTGAGCACCCACCGCACCTCACCGGCAGATTCCACTCAAGCTCCATCGTTCCTCAGATCTTTGGGCTCCAAGGGTTGTTTAGGCATTGATTTTAAGTTGGGGATTGGAGGCTTAGAGGCTTAGAGGTTTTATATGAGGTCAGGATCTGGGGATCTGTCTGGTCTAGGATTCACGGTCTATGTTCGCAGGGTGCTTGTGAGTTTCATTTGGCAGGCAGAGGTCACTAGAAGTGGAACAGGTCAGTACCAGCTCGCTGTACGGCTGAACAAGGACGTTCGAATTCGTTTTGGTTCTAACAAGCTCTGTAGTAAAGCGAATTATGAACAGGCTTTCCGACACGCTACCTTTAACGCAAGGTTTGAAGGTCCTGCTTCGACTTCTGTGAACCGAAGAGCCAGATTTCAAGGTCGGACTACTTACCCCGTGAACCGGACCACAACATAATACGCCGTTACGGCGGGCAGAAAGCTAAAGCCTCAGTTCTCTAAAGCTAGGTGTCGATTTCAACAGTCCCCATCATCAATATGGGGAGTGAAACATTATCCGACATTATCCCAAACCGATACTTAGAAAATGTACGTGCAGTCTTCGACGCAGTAAGCCCTTGAATACAGTAGCTTCGCTGATTCATGGTGATGTTTGAAGGCATGTTCCACCACGGCAACGAAAATGCATCTTCAACTCTGTTTGATGCACTAAGACTCTCTTCGAAACATGTAGGGCCTTATGTTGGACATAGACCCGAAACCCAAAGCTCTCAGTTAGTTTAAGACGATCAATGCTGGAATCCCTAGACCTTAAACCTGACGTCAGGATAAGTCGGATAAGTGCAAAGTGTTTAGAATGGTTTGGGGTTTAGGGTTGGATGCTCCAAATTTCTGGCTGTTAAGCCAAGTCAGCCCAAGGAAACACCCTGACAAGCTTTAATCGCCAACCTGCCTTCAGGTTCGTCACGCCCGCGTGTGGCGGAGACCTGGCGAGGGCTTTTCAGAAGGACCCTTAGGAGGGTACTATAGGGGCCGAAACTACTACCTTTTCTATTTTGTAGGGCTGACCTTTATTAGACTTATGCAGCCCTCATTAAGGGTATAAACACCCTACCTCCTCCAGCGTAAGGAGGGTCCTTCTGAGCTGTAGCATACAAGGTGTTAAAGTTGTATCTGAGCATAGAAAGCTTCTTGAGTTTTGTAGGGTGACCGGGGCTGTGTATGTGTCTATGGGGTTGTAACATTCATGGCTCTGCATTGCCTTAAGAAGCCTAACTTATCATAACATTCTTGCATCCCACCACTGCGGATCATGTAGGTTCCGTCCACCAGCCATGCGGAACCCCATCCCTAAACCCTAAACAGTGACTCTGCAAAAAAAATGGCAGAGCCAGCAGAGCATCTTTAACCGTGACCCTTACAGTGATGGATCCCAGACCTTCCAACCATAACCCCAAAACTCTCAATATGGCACTTGTATCGCTAGGGATGTCTGTAATTCTTTAAGGATGGGTGCTTCAACGGAACAGGCTTGGGGTAGGGTTGCAAGGCATGAGATTTGGGTGCTAAAGAACACTGGGGCTGGAGGCTGAGATTGCTATCCGGTTTAGAGCTTCCTTGCAAGACCCGCAACTAGGGCTTTAAGATTTGCGGGTTGGGGTTTGTTTGGTTTCAGGGTTCTGAGGTGAGAATAATGTAAGAAAATTGGCCGCATCCTTGAACCCCTCAAACCACGGCCCTAAGCCCGAAGCCCCACCCCCACGCCGACTCCCTTCATACAAAGAAAAGCAAACAAGCACCCGCATGGAGCCATACGCAATGCCTATAACAACCCGGGACAGAGCATAAATCCCAAATCCTACAAACCAAAACATCTCGCACAAAAGCCCATAAAACCAACCCTATGAACCCCTCATACGACCCTCATAGAAACCCTTATGGAACCCTCATAGAACCTCTATAGAACCCGTGTTGGACCCTTGTAGAACCCTCATCGAACCCTGTTACCTAGAACCCTTGTAGAACTCTCATCGAACCCGGTTACCTAGAACCCTTGTTGGAACCCTTGCAGAATTCGCATCGAACCCTGTTACAAACCCGTATAGATCCTCAACTGAGCACCTGGAGCAGACAGCTCTTGCCCGGTTGGAGCGGCTTGATGGAGTCCGGCTCCACCTCAGAGGGTGTGCTTAGCTTTAGTTTTTTTTTTTTAATGGCGGTTCCTTAAAAGAGTACCTTAAAGGGCTACTGACTACTGTAAGGGCTACCATAAGGGTTACTATGAGGGCTGCTGTAAGGGCTACTATCAGGTCAGGCTTCCTTGGTCTAAGCCCCACTGTTTGGCCCGAAAGATCATGCCGTAGGCAAGGATCCCACCCACTGATAGTGGTAACATCAGAGAACGGTAGTTGTGCTGAGGTCCCTCTGTAGCCCCACAAGCCCGAACAGGGTTAAACGCTGTCAAACTGTAGTATAATACTTTCTCAATCGGGTTCAATCTTGCCGCCAACAAGTGGGATTGCAAGTGGGGGCCACTTAATTTCTATGGACCTTATTCCGTCTACGGTGGCCCTTTTCCATACACCTCAGCACCCCATGCTCGTATTCAAGCCCTCGTACATGGGAGTTTCCGAAAATGAGGGACCTTCATATTATAGTACCCCAAATAGTAGGATCCTTATTATAAGGACCCCAAAGGAAGGTACCCCGAATTTTCGGAAACTCCCATATCATCTTATCCCTAAACCCTAAACCCCAACCGAACCATCGCTCCAGGCTCGGAACCAGGAAGCCATTCTCTCGCAAGAGCTTCTTGTCCAGGAAGAGAGAGACCTGAGCGCTGTAGGGTTCAGGGTAAGGCTCCCTTTAACGGCTCTTGTAAGGGATCCTATGCGCCAGGATGTACGGCTTTCGGAGCTTCACGGTTAAGATTTTTGGCGAAGCTCAGGGATTGGGGTGATTAAGATTTGAGTTTAGGGTGCAAGATTGTCAGGGTGTAGTGTAGTACAGTGTAGGAGTTAAGGCATGGGTAGATCCCATGCCGCCGCAGTTTGAGAAGGGGTGGGGGGTTCGGTTCCGAGTTTAGGCCGCTTGCTGTGAGAGCCCTCGACCAAGGTTCGAGTCTCGAAAAGCAGAATACCTAGACAAAAAAACACGTAACCCCAAACCCTAAAAAGCATGTAAACCCCCCAAACCCAGGGTTTAGGGTTTAGGGTTTGTAAACCCCCAACCCTAAAACCCCTGCGTTTTGCAAGGCGTGGGGTCTGGACCTCGGGCTTCAAGAACTTTCGGTGTGACCGGTACGGCAAATGGAGCTTCTGGGGTTCATGGCTTGGGGATTTAGGGCTTAGGGTCTTGGGGTTTTGGGCTTTAGGGTCTTGGGGTTTTGGGGCTTAGGCGTTAGGGTTTAGGGTCTGGGTTGAGAAGTAGGAAGACTCGATGTGAGTTTGTACAGACAGCTCCTCATCTGCCATTGTGAGTATTCACTGGAAAACCCAAAGCCCAGACTCCTAAAACCCTTCAACGCCCAACCCAGTGGCTAATGTAGGAACCTGATTAAGAAACCCTTGCCCTTTAACCCCCGAATAGCAGGAATCATATAAAGAACCCTAATGAAGGCCCAAGGTTTCTTAATCAGGTTCCTACATGAAAGGGCTCAGGCAGCTCAGCACCGGGCAGGTTCCGCACAGCAGTTGTGGATGTTCACTTTCCGGGTGCCTAGCGGTCTTCGGTGGAAGGCTGAGGCTCAGCGCTCCCGAGAAGGAGGGTGAACAAAAAGCCCGAAACCTTCAACGTTTGGACAGATACTGGAACTCCCAATCAAATCCGTATGCGATTGGGACTGTGGGCTTTGGCCTGTTTCGGTTGTTCAAATTATACATGCTGAGACAGGATGCAGGATCTTTTGCGGTGGCTGCTGCCAGGTTTCCGCAGAGGAGGACTTCTGCTCTTCAACAGAGGCCCCTCCACATTTGGACCTAGGGCTTTGGGGTATATGAAAATACCCGTATGCATGTACGTATGTATGTTTGCATGCATGCATGCATGCATGCATGCATGCATGCATGCATGTACACACACACACACACACACGCATGCCTACCTAGCTACCTACATACATACCCGCATACAGACATAAGTCCACACATACAGGAAAAAATCCAGGAGTGGGACTACTAATCATTCAGCCTGCTTACGTTTATGTCTTTCTAGAAAGGGTCCTGCTTGGAGGTTCAGAGGCACTCCTCTACTCAAACTCAAATCCTCCAGACCCTATTCATATGGAAACTGAGCGGTTAAACTAGGGTTTCGGTTGGCATTTATGCCATACGTAAATATGTTAGAAACCATTTAGGAATAACGCCGAATTGTGTCTCCGCCTTCGTCCCCCCTTCCCCTTAGAGCCTGAACCGAATCCCTCTGAAGCACCCCCTCCACATGGTTGGAAGCATAACGTAGAGCTTAGGGTCTGAGGATCTAGAGTTGAAGAGTCTTGGGTTCAGGGTTTAAGGGTTTCAAGATTTTGTTGACACCTCTTTCCGGATGCAGGGTCTAGGGTTAGGATTTGAAGGCTTTGAGTTCAGGGTCACCCAGAAATCTTCACCGCAATCAAAGTGAGCGAGCATCCGCCAGAACATGCCTACTGTACTTACGAATGACCGCTACACACACCTGAAACCTAGACTCCCAATTCTGCCGCAAAGGCGCTGATCTGTCCCAAAGGGATGTGGCCGAAATCGCAAACATAATGCCTGAGAGCCAACGGAAAATCCCACATCACATCTATCATGTCTAGCTACGGATCCCTCGTCACTCTGCGCTTCTCGAACGCAACTTCACGAATGGGCGCGAAGATTCGTAACATTGCCCCCTACAGGTTTTCTTAATGTACCCCTTGACACTCCGATACCTGAAACCTTACACTCTAAACCCATAGACCCCCAACCTTTCTGGTGTTTCGCTGAACGGAACCGTGGGCTTCAGCGTGCTTTTCGGGTTGCACTTACCGGAACGTCGCTGTCGAGCCACAGCCCCTGCCACGATCACCAACTCTCCTACAGTGGCGACGTGCTACGTCACAGCAGCAGTAGCAGTAGCAGGAGCAGGAGCAGGAGCAGGACCAGGAACAGGGTAGCGGTAGCGGTATTATTGCATGAGGGTGGAGGGGTCTGCCAATGTGCGTCCCAGAATCTTGGAAGGTAAACTCCAAGGGTAAAAGGAGGGACCCTTAATAAGGACCCCTAGGTACATACCCTTATATAATAAAGCTATTATATACCCATTATATAGCCCCATTCTAGGCTATAGGGGTCCCTATTAAGGGTCCCGCCTTTTCCCCTTTGATAAACTACTCGAGCAGAGGATGCTGCAAGCAGTTCAAAGTTCAACCGGAGACTCGTAATCCGAACGTCCACCTGGTCTCTTCCGGAGAACTGTAAACTGCATCCTCCGCAATCCCCAAGCGGGAAACCCCGCAACAACCTCACCCCAGCAGCACATAACCCGGTCATAAACCCAAAAAACAGAGAAACCTGAACCCGCAAAGCCCTCAACCTCAGGAGGTGCGACTCTCAACCCAAACAAACAGAAGTCTCAAGTCCACACCCTATGAACCCCCAAAACCCACGAAGCCCTCTCAAGTCACCCTCATGGAACCCTTATAGTAGTAACCTCACCCTTAATCCCAAAACCCATACATCTCCAAAGTTCAGACCCATAGACGTCCTTGTATGTCTTGTAATTAGTAACCTTAGATAACCTCACCCTAAACCCTAAACCCTAAACCTTAGATAACCTCAGAACTCAAAACCAAAAATCCCCAAAGTTCTCACCCAAGGCATCCCGGCGCTGCAGTTACAGGAGGAGAGTCGATTCCGTCACGGCGGCGCCTTGGGGGGCTGTATTTAGGTTTGGGGTTTAGGGTTTAGGGTTTAGGGTTTAGGGTTTAGGGTTTAGGGTTTAGGGTCTAGGGTCTAGGGTCTAGGGTCTAGGGTTTAGGGTTTAGGGTTTGGGGTTTAGGCTTTAGGGTTTAGGGTCTAGGGTCTAGGGTCTAGGGTTTAGGGTTTAGGGTTTAGGGGTTTAGGGTTTAGGGTTTTGTTTTGCTCCCTTTTCCCTCTGATCCCGCATGGTCTCGGAAAGAAGGCTTGAACAGGCCAGGAGAGGACGGTATAGGGTTTAGGCTGAAACAGGGCCTTAATGGTTTAGGAAAAGTGGCCTAGAATCGGGTTCCATGATACAGGGCGGCTCCTCTAAGAGTTCCTCGATAGGGTTCTTTAATATAAGAGCATGAAAAATCAGAAAAGGGCTCCCTTAAGAGCTGCTTTAAAAGGGTCTTTTGTTTTGGAATAAGAATCCTTGAAGTGTTCCCTTACAGGAAAGTGTATTCAGAATAGGTCTCGGTTGAGGGTTCCTTTAATCTAAAGGGTTCCACAAAGGTTGTATTGGACAATAAACGGGGCCTTAATGAATAGAGTCGGATCCGGAGGGTGTAGCCTCATGATGTACAGTCTACTATGTACAAGAGCTGTAAGGCATGGTACTCATGATTATGTAGGCTGCTATATGAGGTTCTAGACGGGGCTAAGGATTTAATGCCCTTAACTGAAACAGCCCACAAGGCTCTTGCTTAGCTTCCGCGGATGCAGCGTTTAGAGCGTCTGGGTAATTAAACCCTATAAACCCTGTCGTTCACAAGCCCCAAAACCCAATGTCTTTTCTACTCCCCAAACGCTGAGTCTAAGCCCTAAACCTAAACCACAAAGTCAAAGTCCCAAGCCCGAACCCTAAACCCCAAATTTCAAAGCCCTATCCCTGAACCCTCACAAAGCCCTGACCCTGAACCCTACAGCCCAGTGCCCTAACCCTAAAATGCCGGGGACTGCTGGCTTTGCGCTTTCGCACTATGCAAGGATTAGTGCGACCTAACCAGGTTGAAGGATACCACTCTACCCACAGGCCCCATAGTAGTTCCTTTCTGGGACTACCTTATAGAACTCTATATATGAACCGCAGAAAGGGACTACTTTGGGGCCAATGGGTGCTGCTAAGAAATGCCGAGTCTAGCACCGGTTGTTGGGGCTGATGGACGGAACTCGCTGCATGGCCAAGGGCCTCAGTCCAAAGCGACGTGAAACGCTGGGGTTGGATTGTGGATTCACGGGTTAGGGTTCCAAGCACAGTTTAAGCTCCAACTATTATACTACTACATGTACAATTATGCTACTATACTCTTGTACTATTATACCATTCTACGACTATGCTATTCTGCGACGTTTGAAGCTGGGTGGGGTTCAGGATATACGACTAGTGGGACGTCCAGGTGAATGTCAAGGCGTACGGCCCTCGGCTTGAATCTTTAGGCACCCGCTCGACATCTAAAGATAATAACAGCCCTCCATGATTCTATCCATCAAAAGCCTCAATCAACTGTACTTTGGAAACATATCCAAAGCCAGCTGGGGTAGTTCGTAGCAATACCGGCAGCTACCTTCCCTACCCTCATGACGGCCAAGTCGTCTGTTGCTTTGTGCAACTCTTCGGGGTATCTATAGTTAGACTGAGCCTGGAAGGTCAAACTTGACTTGCCCCGCAGGGTTCAGGGCTTATAATAGGGTCAGGCTAAACTACCAAACCACGGCCAAGCCGTATACCGCGCAACTCCGGCCAACCATATCGCTGGCCCGCAAAGCGCTCTGAAACCTACCCTTGGAGCATGCGGGTGAACAAAAGAAAGACTCGAATGGGTTACCAAGTTCCAGTTCCCGTCCCAGATCGTTTGACATGCCGGTGTGCGGTTTGCTGGGCTTTGGTGTCAAAGCTGGGAGTTTAATTTACAGCCCTACACCTCATATGACTGGCGTAAGGCTTGGCACAGGGCATGCATTTCGTACTGTAAGTTTACATGGTATAGAATAATCACTGCAGCTGCAGTGTTTCTGCAAGAAGACTGGTGCTACGTAGGTTGTGGATAAGCTCCATGTTCGACTCCGGACCCAGGCTTTATGGTTTGGAGATGCGTTCAGTGCAAACAACAGAAAACCCCACGCTCTGTCAGGGTTCAGGGTTTAGGGTATAGGGCTACTTAAGGGATCATGGGACTGAGTAAGTAGGTTATTGGGGTTATAAGTCCCCTAAGTGGGGTCATCCGGTTATCCTAATGATAACCTACTTATAACCTTACTTACTAAGTCCCATGAGCCTTGAAGTAAACCCTAAACCCTTAATTCTTAAAGGGAGCCCTGTTATAGAGCCCTTATACTACCCTTAAAGGGGACCCCTAAGCCAAACAAGTCCCATGAACGTTCAAGTAGGGTTTGGGGTTTTTTCAATATCATGCGTCAACACTCGTTTTTGAGGTGCAGACACGACTGCACAGCAGTAGAGCTTCGGACTGCTGCGACGTTTCATCAAGAACGGGGGGCCTACAAGAGTGCCGCTGACAAGTAGAGTCGTTACTATAATGTTCTTTTAAGATCTCTTAGGTTCGGAACCTGCATTATCAAACTTCCTTACTTACTTGTGAGGTCTTGGTGCTGACAGTGGGCCTGAATTCCTACGGTAAAGAATACTTGTTTGGGCCCCGCGCCCGAAACCAAACCCCCCCCCACCCCACACCCTAAACCCCACACTCTAAACCCTCAGCCCTAAAACCTGTACATCCAAAACCCTCAACCCCTTACCCTTAACCCTAAACCCTATACCCTTGACCCAACCCTCAGTTTTGGAAGCCACTTTTTAGGACTCAGAGACTCAGCACCTGGCGACGCTGGATGTGCAGCAGATGATTCTCCACGACCACCCTTCAGAAGCACCTGCAGAATAACTTGCGTGCCTGGTTATGATCTCCCTGCTAGATTTTGTCAACACTAGATACCTAATTAGTGGGGTCTAGGGTTTAGTCTGGGGTCTAGAAAGATCCCTGCCAATTAACTATACAGAAGTGAATAGTAGCGTTTAAGGCTCAGGGCCCCGGGTTTAAGGATCTGTGAAATTCACCAAGCATTTAAGAGCCGCAGTGTGTTGCACTAGCTCAACGAATAAAGCCAAATCAGCAAAGAATCACTGCTGAGCTAGCCTGGAAGCCTAAACCCCAAAAGCAGAGCTGCAAGACCGACACCTGGAAACCCACGTGCGTTAAGCTCAATAGAACAGCTTAGGGCCCTAAGCCCAAAATCCTCAAGCTTGAACTTCAACACCTCAAAGTCTTAACCCCAAACCATCCTCCGCCCCAACGGTCCATGTACCTACATACTATAGTAAACCCCAAAGAGTTGGAATGCCGGAGTAAGACCAAACAGTGCTGGTACTCCCTCTACATTAGTCTTAAGGATTGAGGCTATTGGGTTTCCAACTTTCGGGCTTCTACTGTATACTCTTCCGCCTCAAAGGGGTTCCTACAAGGTCGACTCATTCAGGGCCGAAGCATGTTGTAAGCGAGATGGGTCCATGGAGTTTCGGGGTAGCGCTTGCCTCGCAGAGGTAGTGGCGATCCACTTCCAACTCCAGGTCAAGCTCCGGTTCGGCCTGGAGCGAGAACGTTTCGGGTTTAGAGGTCTGCCCAAAAGGGACGGGAATGGTAAGTGAAGCTTCATTCGGAGGTTTGTGCTTTACATTTTTCAAATATCATACTGAACCCGGAGAAAAGGTTTAGTAATTGCTCAAAGCACTGTAGTATATCTTTCGTCACGGGATGAAAGTCGGGCATAGGGTATGGTAGGTTTGTCGTGTTTGAACTCCGTTTTCTTCCCCCATCGCCGGTGCAGGTCTTGTCGTCTAGGATCCAGGCTTCTTGGCTTCTCAAGAAGTGACTGGCTTCCCAGGCAGACCTGTTCCGACATTTCGTGGCTTCACCTCCGCATCATACTTCATCAACTTTACTCGTTAACTCCCGCTCCGAGGGATCGTGTGCGTGTGATTGTCTGGATGTCTGCCTACCTGAAATAGCTTCGGTACCTTGAACCATGTACTAAAGCATGGTGGGTTTGGAGCTCAAGGCTGCCCTCGGATTACTACATGAAAGATCCGCATAAGAGTCTTACACAGTTCTACAAGTTCCTTGCAAAAGCTAAATCCTGAACCCCTATAAAACAGCTCTCTAAGCAACCCAATAAAACCCTGTACAGACCCTGCAAAAACCTGTTCAGTGGTATACAAAACCAAATCCTGGTAAAGACCCTGTGAAGCCCTACTATAAGTGGTATACAAGCCCTACTGCAACCCTATCACAAGTGGTATACAAGCCGCGTTGAAGCCCTACTTAAATGTGGTTTACGCATCAAACCCGATAGAGCACGAAGGCCTGCCAAACAAAGAAGCCTTGAACTTACTCTTGGGGCGAAGGCCGGTGCATCGTCGCCAGCAAGGGACTGGCATGGGTGCGGAGATTTTCAGGGCGTTTTGAGGGGCTTTCTGTATTTTCGGGTTAGTGAAGCAAGTTAAAGGTAAATGCGTATAATTACCAGGTCTCCGTGTGTAAATGTGTATCTACATGTGTATGTATATATATATATATATATATATATACATCTAGATATATATGTATATACATGCACATGCACGTACAGATCCAAAATACCGTGCATCGGACCTCCGACTTCTGCCGTTTGCTGGGACCGCGTCATGCCAGAGTTGTGGAGCGAAGAGATGGGTGTTTTAGGGTTTAGGGTTTAGGGCTTAGGCTCGAGTGGCTTGTTTCTCGTATCCTGATGGCGATGACCCCACTTGTAGGAAACCACCAATCGCTCAACTACTAAACCGAGATGGTAGGATCAGTGGGACAGCGGGGGTGGGGCAGGGGGTGGAGTTGAAAAAGGTCGGGCGCATCTTTCATGGTGACCGGTGGCAGAGGTCTTAAGTTTAATACGGTCCACAGTGTAAGCTGTAGTAAATTTGGAGTTGGTCTCTTCGTATTGAGTCGAAGCATGCGATAAGCAAACATCGAGGAGCCCTAACCCAATGTCGGGGCCTCAAAAAACAGCCCAAACCTGGTTTGACATACCCAAAACCCCGTCGTAATTGTTAACGCCCCTGTATTGGCCACCCTGCCTTCCAAGCCAAAAGATTTAACAGTGGTATCCCCAACCCGAATGAGGACAGCGGCAACAAGAGAACAAAGCATTGTCAGTTCTACGTTACAACCTGGAGCCTTTATACAATAACACACTAAAACCACACAGGGACAATGAGGGAACACTGGTGCTCAGTATTCAGAACCCCTATATTGAAACCCTAGATTCTGGCCCCCAAACCCTATCTCTAAAGCCTAAACTACCTAGGGTGTGCGGAGCCCTACAGTAAAAGCCGGAAAGTTGGAATATCATTGTCCTACTCCCTTTCAGGTAAATTATAGGGGATCCTGCCATTATTCCATATTCCAACTTTCTGGAATTCGCTTTAGGGTGTGCCGAGCCCTAAGACTTAAGAAGCCCCTAAACCCTAAACCCTAACAAACTCAGAACATAGCACTCCAAGCTCAGAGCCCCAAGATCGGGCTTAGGGCTGCTGGGGGTCGTATATTGTAGGAACCTGTTTAAGAAACCCTGGGCCTACAGCCCCACAATAGGGCTTATATTAAGGACCCTGAAAAAGACCCAAGGTTTCTTAATCAGGGTCTCGTGCTACATTGTGTCTGATCTTGAACTGAAGTCTTTCAAGAGGGCCTGCTGAACAGTAATTGAGGAATGCGTCTGTTTATGCGGTGTCGGGATGCCTACACAGCCCTTGGCAATCACGAAACCACAGGCTTGCGCCAAGCCCGAGAATCGGGATAGGCCTGCCTGGATCCTGGAAAGCCTACCTTGTTTTGGGGTGCCTTTTCCCGATATCTATATACCTAGTTCCTTACAACAGGTAGTGTTGAACCCCTAAGACCCTGCAAGACACGATCAACCCGACTAAGGTTTAAGGATTGGGCTTAGAGGTTTAGGGTCTAGGACTAATTTGGTAACTAGGGTTTACGTCTTAGGGTGTATAGGGTTTGAGGTCTTGGGTTTAGGAACCGACATGAAACCTACATTCTCTTGGAAAGCAGGGCATCATGCCTCGTCCACAGGGCCATAGAGGGAGAGCAGCTCCTGTCGGCTTGTGCATTTTATGCTTTGTCCTTTTCGTTGGAATTCTTCTCTCTCGTGTGGTCTTCCATCTTGATTATGCATCTTTTACGTTTGTGCTTGCCTAAGTTATGCTTCTGGGGGTGCTTGAGGGTACGGCATGTTTGGATCAGTCGTTGATGGCTTGCGGCGTGGTGAAACCAATCCCCCTCACAACGGCAATAACGGGCGCGGGGATGAGGAACGCTACGTCCCGCCTCTTTTGGGGATTCTGCTTGCGGGAGTGGTGAAAGATGTCAGTTAGTAGGCGTGGGACGCGTACGCTTGGAGGATTTAGCAGGCTTGACTTCGATACTATCTGGCGTCTCTGTTGGTATCAAAGATCCTCCTTGGCTCTAGTAGCAGCTTAGCAGTAGTAGTCGTCATCAGAGTCTCTGCCGGTCTAAACTAAGCACTCAATCGCAATCGGCCCCATGCCCAGTGGTGTCCCTGTCGTAGAGCAAACAGAAGACCAACTTCACATGGGTGGTTGTCAAAATTATGGTCCCTCCTTGGGGTACCCTAAATATTAAGTGCCGTACTATATTAGGGAACCAAAAAAGGCACCATAATTTTGACATCCGCCCACATTGAGACAGCATGCGATTAAACCCGAAATCAATACAGTGTCCGCCAGAAAAAGCTGGATCAGTCGGATCTGCATGCTTCTTCATGCCCAAGGCACGGAGTCCCCTCACTTCTCAAACTGCGAAGACAAAACTCCAAACCCGAATCCGCGGACCCAAACTCCTAAACCGCAAAATTAAGTCTATACAAGATAATAACCCTTAGAATCCTACTAGGAGCCATGTAGCCCTTTAAGCAAAAGTCGGTAGCTGCAAGGCTGCAATATCGGTGTCGTAAGAATTAGGTCTTGGGTGGTATACCCTTAGAACCATAATAAAAATAAGATTATGTTTAACATTCTCTTTGGTTTTATATGAACAAAAATAAAAAAAACGTCCTAAGCAGACTATAGAGAAACGGATACCTAAACCCTAAACCCTAAACCCTAAATTTACAAATTCTTGCCGACCCTGTACTGGGTTTCTCTCGGTCTCCCCTTGCCTCGTCACCGCCGGTGGTGCTCCGGCCCCGGTTGCCGGCACCTGCACCTTGTCTAGGATACCCAGTAACCTAAGGAGTAAAAAGGCCTCTCTTTTTGGTATTGGGTAACTTTATAAGGAACCTAGGACTACAAAAAAGGAATAAGGGCACTACTGGGCATCCTAGTTGTTCTGCTTTGGGCTTCAGACTGGTGGGTTTCTTGAATAAGAGTTGTGGGCTTCGGATTTAGGGTTTAGGGTTTAGGGGTTTAGGGGTTTAGGGTTTAGGAATTTAGGGGTTTAGGGTTTTTTTTTAGACGCCCCTTTTCCGTCTGACAAGCATTCCGAAAGCGGTCTCCCGCTGGGGGTGTGTAGCTGCCCCTCCGACGGTACATTGGCACTGCAGAATTCGACAATAACAGAACGCATAGTTTGGGGGATAATGCCCAGCAAAAGCCTCAGTACCCTTCGGAGTGGCTTCGGAGCCCTTTCACCACTACTCTCAACTTCGGAAGACCTCAGTATGCAGGCTGTGCAGTCAACCTCCCGACTCAGTACTCGGATCCATTGTGCCATCGCCATCACGCAGCACCCCCGAAGGCCACTGTCTCAGCTCAGGTTCATCTCCCCCGGCTCCATCGGTCGCATGCTCCAGGTCTGCATCCATCTCACCAATGCCTCCAGGAGTCTCCTCCGGTGACGTGGGGACTGTCGTCTCCTCCGGGAAGTTGATGGTGAGCCTCAAACTCCCTGTGGCAGGTACCCACATACTCGTGCTACTGCTCGGGCCATCCAGGTCCTTGCCACCGAAGTTCTCCACCGTCACTCTCGCTCGTTTTACCGGTGGCCGGGAAGTTCCATACATCTCATCGTACAGTGCCCAATCTTCCCAAGTTCGGTATGCCGACCCACTCGGTCG
Organism: Symbiodinium sp. CCMP2592; assembly: GCA_905221615.1. Classification (NCBI taxonomy): domain Eukaryota; class Dinophyceae; order Suessiales; family Symbiodiniaceae; genus Symbiodinium; species Symbiodinium sp. CCMP2592. The sequence goes on from CAJNDT010001957.1 coordinate 453,290, forward strand.
GACTCCATCTGTCCCCCCCGTGTGGACAGTCCTGGCCACAGCTGCCGCCTGCAGGTCTCGTTCGTCAGCAGCATCTTGCTCCTCCCGCTCTCGCTCCATAAGGTACTCATCATACCTGCGTGCATCATCGAGTTCTTGCAAGAGTTCTTGTTGTTCATGCCACGCCAAGGTAGATGCCCTGCTGTCTGCATCATGAATCTCCGCAGTGTCCGTGGAGATGGTGTCGCGGAGCAAGGTATCGGGGATGTCATCCTCGGGTTTGGGGAGCAGGGAACGCAGTTGGTCCCACCAGGAGTTAACCCATAAGGAGTCTTCGTTGTCCGCTTCCCCTGTTGCACACTCACCAGAGTCGGAGACGGCATGCGCTGTGAGCACCGCTTCCAAGCCTTCTGCAGCGGTAGGGATGCGCCGCCTGGCCCCGGTGGAGCAATAATACGCCCTAAGCCGGTCCAGCATGAGGATGGCTCGGCGAACTCGTACTGCCGGCGAGAAGTCCACCAGCCGGATGTCAATGCTCTGGACTACCTGCACAAGGCCTCCCTTGGTCTGCAAGTGCAAGGCAGATTGGACCAGGGAGGTGGACTCTGCAGTCCCACTTGCACTTTCATCCTCTTCCGCCTCATCACAGTCATCACCCTCTGCAGGTACTGCAGTAAGGTCCGCCAAGTTGGTCCTTCTGAGGATGTGGTAGGTCGTGTTCCCAGGTCGTATTCCATCCACCGCAGCGAAGATGCCTGCTTCCACCAATGGTGTTCCAGGAGGGGGCAGCCTTGCTTGGGTCCATTGCTCCCAAATGTGCCCTTCAAGTTGGACGGCAAGCTCCACATCCTGCAGCAGAGGGCTTGTGCCAGGCGGGTCTGTGCAGAGGTGTTCCAGATAGGTCACCACAGGTTCACAGTACCCACCATAGGATTGTATGCCCCGACCCTCAATCAGGTGCTGAAGGTACCGCAGGAAACGGGTTCCTCCTCCCCCTGAGTTGTGTAAGACGGCGAGGTTGTTTTGACATGTTGGCCACCAGCGAGTGTCACGAAAGGCCTCCATACCATGAGGCCGTGGCGACCTCGACCTGCTGCTGGCTCTGGGTACCCCTTCTTCCCCACGTGCAGGTTCTCCAGCTTCATGCCGATCAGGTTGTACATGTGCTCCCCTGGGATCACCGTCTTGGCCGGCAGGATCGTCACCATGTCCCGCGCCAGGGCTGGCGTTAACATCTCCACATTCTTGTGCCCGGTCCTGTCCAGGCACATCTCGGACTGTCCTGGATTGGCATACCCCGGAATCCTGCATGAAGGAAGAGGCGTCGTCCTCAGAGGCGCCCGCTCCCCCAAATTTCATACTAGTTTGCAGAAGGAGTTCATCGTCCGAGTCTCCCTCCTCCACCACGACATCCACATACTCAGAGTCGAGGTCGACTGGGGGTCCTGCATCTGGGATCGTCGGCCCATCTGCCGAGGTGGTATCCGTGCCCGCTGGAGATCGAGATCGGGCAGCCGAAGGTCGGGCCTTTGGCTTCGGCCGTCGTGGTCCAGTCGAGGAACTCGCAGCCGGCGATGACGCTGACGACACGCCACTCCCCCGTGGCAGGGAAAGCATCAGCTCCTCCAACTCATCCCCCAATCTGTTCAGACAGGGGGCTAGGGCGTCATGCATCAAACTTCTTCCGGCATCACTCATGGGGGTCATGACACGTATAAGGTGCCGTTGGACTCGAGAGGGAAGGAAGCCAGGTGTGCCCTCAAGTTCTTCATCCAAGACCATGCCCACCGCCTGTGCTGTCGTAGTGGGCTCCCCCTGGACGGGTGGGTGCGGGCTGGCACTTGTAGAGCCGTCCGGCTGGAGCGTGACGAAGGTGTGCGTCTCGCGTGCGTTCCTGGGGCCGCTCGGCCCAATCAGCCGCTCTCCCAAGTCGAGCTCCTCCGCGGCCTGAAACTTAACGCGCTCGACTGCTCGGAAGAGTCGGGCGTATAGTCCATCCACATGATGTGGGGGTTCTCCACGGTTCGGTCGTCCAGGGTCTGCGGGATTGGCGTCACCAAGGCATCTCGTAGCCCGTCCCGTGGGTAAGGGTCGTACTGGCGGAAGAGGCCAATCTCCCTGCGAATCTCCATGCACACCGCGATGACCCAGTCTCCATCGTGCTCCTCCGCAATGTTGTCGTCCACCTCCCGGACGAAGTATTCCGTCTCGTCAGCGATAAGGCTTCGAAGAAGGAGGCGTTTCCGTTTGGCTTTTTGGAGGCGGGCCTGTGTGGCAGCCACCGGTTCCTCAATCTGGTAGAAGATGCCCTCTTGTGAGCCAGAGGCAGCAGAGCACCCACACATAGAATCCCTGTTCAAAGCAACTGACCTTCCGTTCGTTGGTATCTAACCTTCTGACCTTTTCGTTTTGGGAGCCTTAAAGGGGCTTTGAAAGCAGGATTTAAAGTGAGCATTGAAGACCATGAACAGTGAACAGTGGACAGCAACAGCAGCAAAAGCAGGAGCAGCAAGCAGCCGGAAAACAGATTGCAAATTGGAATGGGGGTGGGGCAGGGCAAGCTCAAAAATGATGTCGTGAATATATTGTTGCCAGAGGGAATATACACGACACTGTCCACCGTCCATTGTTCTACGTCTACCACCACTACTACCGCTACTACTACTACTACTTCTTCTTCTTCCCTCGCAGCAAAGATCCGACTTCGCTAAGCGTCCCTTGACGGCGACATGGTGTTTGTCGGCGCCTATGGTTGGCGCACCCCTTTGGGGCCCGGTAGAAAGTGGCTTCGGCACTAGTGCCTGCAAGCCGGTCTGGTTATAAAGAAAGGCTCCACTCGGTTGGCGGTGCACTGGTAACAGGCTCGGCAGAATAAAAGAGTGAACGAGTGTTCATCGCATCCCCTTCAAGAAGTGCCCCACTCGATGCAAGGCGGTCAGATGGACCTGACCAGTGCGAACACGTATCCTTGATGCATGGCCGATGTGGGGATTGAGGTCTGGGCCCCAAGACGACGGTTGTCATCTGATAGCCAGCATCGTCCCCTGTGCAGCTCAGTGGTTGGGTCCAGAAGTGCTGCAGTGTAATGGCCAGCAGCAGTATGCGGTCCATGATGCATTATAGCGGCAGCTACAGTGTATCTGGCTCTGAAGGTCGTGAGATGTCGGCCCCAAATCGGCACGAAGATTGAGTCAGGAATCGTAATAGCCTGGCTGTTCTTGACAGCCACCCCATTATCAAAATCATACCTGGCCAGTTGTACAAAGCACAGGGATGAGGCTTGACAGAGAGCATGCGGCTGCACCTGATTGTGCCATCCATCAAGACAGTCCTGCAGTGTTTGATGCCGCGGTTGTATGTGCAGAATGATGGGAGAATGCATTCGGCCAGAGTCCTCGCGATATGTTTCACCCCCTTCCAAAGTACGGGATTCCCAGGTGCCTTGAAGGATGGGTGGCTGCATCTTCGCAAGTACATGGGTCATGAAGGCTGAGACATCGTGCTGTGCCGATGGCCGCTCCCACCCACGCCATAATGAGGCCCATGATTGCAGCCTGAACAATGATACACTAGTTGAGTGGTAGAGGACATCTCTCCACGCCTGCACTTTGGTGCCAAAGGGCTGTGCCTCAGGCACCTTCAGGAGCTGATGACACCACAGCAGTGCAAAGGCAAATGAGTTGGCATAGCAATGCTGGGAACGGTTGATCAAGCAGAGCCTGTGTATTCCTGCAGCAATTTCTGCACGTCGTTGGCAAGCGAGCTCCTCTTGAGATTGTCCCGTTTGAGTTGCATGCCACACAGCTGTAGGGCCGTCGAGTTCGATAGGAACTCGAGGGCTGCCCAGACCTTCTCGACTCCCGTGGCCCTCAGTCCCACTTCCAAGAGGAAAGTCGTGATTTGCTCGGGATTGGCCGGTAGACCGTTCGTCGCATTGAAGCGATGAATCACGTCCTTTTCCGTCACTGCTGTCACCAACAGGGTAACATGATTGACGATCTCTTGGTGTGTCACTGCTGCTCTTGAGGCGTCGGTCGTGAGGGTCTGGTTCTCGGGGTCCCAACGTTGATATACCCATTTGCCCTCGTTGTTCAGCCAGCCTTTGGTTTTGGCCTGAGTTTGCTGATCCGGTTGCGCGGCCAGGTTCTGCAGGCATGTAAGCAGAGTCTGAAACAGGGTGCTCAGCAAGACCGCCCGGAGGGGAGCTTCCATGAACTTGGTCTTACAGAATC
>CAJNDT010001957.1:460000-480000 GCA_905221615.1 Symbiodinium sp. CCMP2592
CCGACCTGGCTCATACGGGTTAGCATGGGAACCCATTGTTGAAAGCATCGCTCAGGCTCAGACTGTGATTCTCCATGCTGGTTCGTCCTCTTCTCTCAAGGTCCTGCGACCACAAGGGCTGATCAACACAATTGAGAAAAAACAACACGAGTCCTTCTCATCTTTCGCCGGCTGAGCACGGCGAATCCAACGTGGTGTTTGTGTACTCACCGTTCGAGTTGAACATACATCAACATCATCTGTAGCCGCAGCCTCGACGTCCACATGACAAAAGGGCGAGTCTTCTTCTGATTCTTGTGGGGCTGCTTGTGGCGACTCTTGTTCTTGGAATTTGGCCTTTTCAGCCTTGTCCTTCACCTCTAGGTTCCATTTTGCCCATCCCGACTTACCAGATCTGCCGCTCCGCTTGCTGGCAGGTTTTTTGGCAATCTTCCTGCTGTCAGGTTGGTTCTTGGGCTTTCCATTCTGCTTCCGGCCCATTCTCCACCAACAGTGGACAATGGACAGTGTGCATCCACTGCCCAACAGTAGACAATGGACAGTGGACGTTGGATGAGCTGTTTTTTGCAATGCTACTGCCCTAAATTTGCGACTACATGGTTCATGATTATGAAGAACATGATGCTGATGCCACATTCTCTCTGTCTAAGGCTTGAGCACAAAGCACTGCGTGCTCCAGAAACTTGGCATATTTGTTCTATCAGGGAGCCCCAACAGCAAACAAAAACCGTGACAGCGCGCGCACACACAGGACAGTGCACGCAACAGCGCGCGCACAGCGCGCGCACACCCATAAGTGCTTGATCACAGCAGCCCGTGCAGCTTCCACACGACAGCGCGCGCAACAGCGCGCGCGCTTCTGCGTGACAGCGCGCGCGACCACACACACAGCGCGCGCTGCTGCTGCTGCTGCTGCTGTTGCTGGCGACAGTGGACAGTGGACAGAGTCTGAGCTCGTTGAGGTAGAATCCCAGCACCTGCAGGGCAAACAGTGTCACTGGCAGTGCCCCTAGCAACAGCCCCGAATCCTAGCTAGCAAGCCCCGAATCCCTCCCCCACAATTAAAAAGGTCGCGAATTAACCGACACCTCCATCGGTTAATTCGCCTTTCCCCACCTATTTGCCCTCACCCACACCCACTGTACTGTTCACTGTGCACTGTCCACTGTGGTATGATGGCGAAATAGCAGGCTTGCCCAGGTCATTTTTCTCAGACGCAAAGAGCATGTTGAAAACCCCGGCTCTTGCGGCAAGTTGCTGGTGCCAACTGTTAATTTCCTGCCGTCTGGCAAAACTGGAAACTTGCCAGTCTCATGGATGCTTTGTCACCGTCACTCGTCTCAGTGGACAGGTGACAGTGAACAATGGACAGTGTTGTAGTAGGGCAATTATACGGCGTGTGATCCATGGGTAGTAGGGCAATTACGGCGTGTGATCCATGGACATCGCACACAAGCGGTTCAACCGCTGCACGAGCAGTGATACTGCTCAGAAAAACATGAGTCCAGGCGGCAGCGCTCATAGCCATCAAGGTACTGCTCGAAATAGACCATCCCGCACCACACACATATTTCCGTCATCTGCATCAGTTTCACTGATATGCGAACTTCTCCCAGCTCTTCATCAAGCAGCACACTCAATTCCTTCGCCAAGTCTTCAGCAGAAGCGGTCTCAGTCTCGCCCTCGGCGGAAACGGACATGAGCTCCAGGTTCTCGAGCTCCCTTTGAACATCCTCGACCTCGGAGTCGCTCTCCGATGCCGGCGAGAGGATTTCAGTAGGGGCTTCGTCCATGGCGGCGACGACAGTCGACAATGGACAGTGGACGTCCATGGCAGTGTCGACAGTCGACAATGGACAGTGGACAGTGGACTCAGTTCTGGAGCCAAAATTTACAGCGACAGCCTCCGTGGCAGCCAACAACAAAAGTTCATGTGCAGTTCTGGCAGTGCAGCTACTAATTACTACTATTGTCTGTGCTAACAAGCATCATCATGGCAATTCACAATACAAACAAGCAATCAATAGCAGGAGCAGCAGCAGCAGCACCAGCAGCAGCACCCCCTTCAAGGACCTGCACACGCAGGTGCTGAGCACTGTTTTAACCCCACCGCAAACCTTCGGCTCATGCCTCTAATTTGTCAGGAGCAGCTTCCAGCGAGCAAATCTCACAAGCAGCGCTTCCAGCTGCTGCACGGAATTTGGAAACTTTGCTTCCTCTGCCTCTTGCTAACAGGGGCCGAACTGGCAGGTGCACTTGGCCGCTTCCACTGTGCCCCAGCTGCCTTCTGCCTCTTGGCATCAGGATCGGAACTGGAAGTTGAACTTGGCCGCTTCCACACTGACTTCGTGCTGGTGTGCTTCTGCACAGGGACAGGCGACAGTGGGACAGTGGACTCTTGGAAGCATGGCATGAGCCTGTGCTGCTCGAACCAGTTGTGCACAATCCAATTTCCCAGCTTCCGGGGGTAGGACTGGCTCTCCTTCAGAAGCTTCCGATCGCCAGTCCTTCCTCCATGCTCATCTTCCTTGACCATGGATTTATGAATCCCGTCACGGCATGTGCAGTTCTGCTGCAAACTCTTCACCCATGTCTCACCAACAAACTTGTAGCGTTTCAGGAACCTCTCGCCTTCGGGAGCATCCACCTGGAAATGGCACCTGGCACAGGTGGCGGAACAATGGTGGAAAACGCTGAGGACCTTGGCGAGGATCTTGTACCTGAACATGATGCTGCCCGCTGGCTGTTCAATGACAGGGTGGACCCCACGCAACATTGCGAGGGCATACAGAAAAGCTGCAATGCTGGCCATGCGATTGCCTTCCTTCACAGGCGGGTACGCAGTGTTACCTGCTGGGCGGTTGACAGTACGTTGGCATTTCACAGAGTTCATGAACACAAAGCTGCTGCAGACGGGCGCCATCCACAGCAGGCCACCTTCGGTGATCTGCAAGGCCGCCTTCAACGCATTCTGAAAGCCACGTTTGGTCAAGATGTTCTCTGTGTCATCCGACGCGTCATCATCGGTCACTCCCTGGATCCGGTCCTTGTCCATGGCGAGCTGTCGATAGCCAGCCTTCTCGGCAGCCATTGCAACGGACGCCACGCCGCACCACAGCTCCACAACAGCCAGTGGACGAGCGACAGTGGACAGTGAAGACCGAAGAGCCATACCCAAAGTGATGCCGAACACTTGCATGTTGACCAAAGCGGCGGGGACTGCCATGGCAAGGCTTGCAGCACTAAATGCAGGCTGGAAGAACCCCAAGACTGCGAAACTCATGAGGTTGGCTGAAGACAAAAGCACTTGATAGCTGGCTAACACTTTCACTCACAGGCACCTGAGAAAGAGATCATTTTAGCGCAGCTTGACACACCCCTCAAGCCTGCAGCCGCACTGGCAATGATCATGAGCACTGCCAGGACTGACTGCAATAACCCGGACAGTGCACAGTGGACAGCTGACAGTGACACCAACGGCAGGCATCACTCATCACGCTGCACAAGGCACGCAAACCCCATAAAAATGATAAACACTCAGTCCATGATGCTTTTGCAAAAAGACTGTGAAGCTTGAGTGAAACGCTCCATGGCTGAGCCCTCGACGTCACCCATGGCCTTCTGCATGTGTCGCCAGTAGGACTCCTGGGACAAAGTCACCTTCTTCTTGCCTTTCTTTGTGCCCTGCTCGGAAAGAGCCTTCCGGATGCGATGGTAGTCCGCTTTCATCTCGTTGTAGATCTCGAGCTTCGCTACGCTAATCGGGGGACGACGTCCTGCGAACGTGTCTTTGCTGCCTCTTGGTGCCCTCTTCTGGGAGTCAGGGCCACGCTTCTTCTCAGGAGCTGTGTGTGCACCTTTAGGCTTCATAGCGTTGCGAATGTTCAGTGCATGCGAAGTCGTCGGTTTTGGCGACTCCTGTGTGTGGCCAGGCGGGCTGCTGCCACCTGACTCAGAAAACTCTGCCGGCTGGCTGCTCCCTCCGCCAGTGCCCACTGGAGCCATCTGCACGAGCTTCTCCGCCTTCACCTCGGCATCTGCCGCCTTGCAAGCCTCGTCGACTGCAAGATCTTCCTCCATGTCGTGGAAAGCGTTCAAGAAGGAAGCCATGGCGACAGACGACAGGGAACAGTGGACAAAGGGCACTTGCTTGACACTCAAGCTCAAAAGAGGGTTGGCAACGTGCAGCAGCAGCAGCAAGCGACACAAAAATCACCCACGACAAACTCACATGCAACAAGGCTGGAAGAGTTTTCCGTGCTGCGAAACAAAACTCGCTGGTCAGATGTGAGACAGACGACAGTGCACAGTGGACAGTGCACTTGCTTCACGTGCTTGGCTCACACAGCAAGAAGCATTTGCCCTTCAGAATGCGCTTTGGCTTGACCAGCATCCAGCATGGCTTGTTCGGAAAGATGCCCTTCTGTTGCTGAGAATCCTCATAGTTCAATACCATGCACAACCGCATGGTGCCATTCTTGCTCTCACCTTTCTCCCAGTCCACTGCCTTAAAAGGCAGCAAACTGCCACAGTTGGCGAGGTCCGCCACTGTGCGGCCTGGCAACTTCTTGGGCTCAAAGGCGCAGCCTTCAACCTGCTTCACTGAGACTCCATCTGGCTCCTCACCTGACAGTTCATGACAAGCCACATCGAACGTGACGACATTGTGCTCGGCGAGGTAGTCCATGAACTTCCGCAAGGTCGCCTTGCTCTTCTGGAAAGGTGGGTCCCAGCTCGAAGGGTGACCCCAAATTGCCTCATGGTCTGCTGAGTCCATTGTCCAATGGTAAAGCAATGCCTTGCGATCTGTGGCCTTCTGAATCTCCGCATCACCGGTGTGGTACTCGCCGAAGGTCTGGAACAAAGCCTTCTTTGCAGACACAATGCCATCCTCCAAGGCATGAATGTACAGATGGCCCTTGGACGTGAAGATCAAGCGGAACAGTTCTGGCTGGTTGCTGTGCACAGTTGTCAATGCACCTTGCTTTTTGCCAAGGGCTTCAATGGACTCCACAACACAATCATCAGGGAAACTCTCGCCATCTTCCTCTGTGTCTGCAGCTTCTGCAGGTCGCTTGCGTCCATCAGCCTTGTATGGGCAACCTGAGGAGTTAAATGCCTTGTTGTGCTTCTCAATCAAAGCGTCAAACTCCTTCTTCAAGCGAGCGAACTTGGGCGACCACTCATCCAACGAAGTCTGCCGCATTGCCAAGTTCCCGTCCGCTGATGGAAAAGTCAAGTGGTAAAGGCTTGGGTCAGTGGTCGGCTTGGCGGCTTCAGGCTGATACTCTTTCAGGGTGAAACCATGGAGGCACAGAAGCTTCTGCCTCACCAGCCGCTCCATGCCTCGATGGACGACCCCAGAAAGCCACGCTGCATTCTTCACGCGGATGTCAGAATCCTGATCACCACGAGCCCAGCAGCAGGTCACCACCATCTCCTGCGGTTCTTTTGGCCTTGCACGAGCTGAACCTTGGACAGTGGACAGAAGGACAGAGTCATCATATGGCAGCAAGTCCACGAACACCGCCCCATGCTGCTGAGTAAGGTTCATCCCCTTCCACAGCGTCTCTTTGAGTTTGTCCATGAGGTCAAGACCAGCGATGTGCTGCTTGTGCAGCTGTGCCTTTGCCAAATTTTCTACAGAAATGGCAGTCTGACCTTGAACTGGCACCACATACTCGTTGTTGGGCTTCATTTTGATGCCAGTCACCGCCCTGCGGTGCCAGAGCTGGCTGCCTTGGAACAAACTCACAAGATCACCAGTCTCGGCGTTGACATGGTCACTCAAGCAAATGAGGAACGGGTGCACACAAGACCTCGTGCGCGAGTTGATGCTGTCTGAACTGAACACGAACTGTCCACGGCGCACTTTGAGGCCATATGCATCCTGTCTCATAAAGGATTCTGCCTCATCTTGCACTTTCTGAATCTCAACCTCGTCATACGTGTGCCCATGACCAGCCACATTCGGGGCAATGACGATGCCAACTGTTCTCTCTGGGCAGTGGGCGCATGCATCAGCGACCAGCCGAGTTGCTTCTTTCAATGCTCGCATGGCACTGGAGCCAGGGGCAGTCAAATTGACAATGTAGACAGTGAACAGGCTGACAGTGGACAGGACTTGCTTTTCACTCCAAGCACTAGCGCAAGTGCTTACGAAGGGTGCCACACTGTCACCAGTCGCAAGGTACTTGACAGGGAACTGGACATCAGCCTGGGCCTCAATGGCGTCTGCCAACTGCTTGTCCTGAGACCGGAGGAAGTCCACCTTGCCAACTCTCTGGGAAGAGGTGTGATCGGCCAGAGCAGCAACGTACTTAGTCCACATGGATGTGTCCTTGTCAAGCTTCGCAGTGAAGAGTCGCAAGGCTGCCTGCTGGATTGGAAGGGAATGCAAGCAACATAAATCAAGAACAACATCAACTACATGTCCGCCCATCAACCGAAAACATACATTACACTAGGCATCCAAATCACCAGCTGCAACATGCATCGAGAACACCATCAACTACAAAACCCACCTATCAGCCATAATTGTTCATCACACCCTAGATTTCAACCAAAACCTGAAAAATGCATCTGTATGAACATCAACTACAAAGCAGTGTCCAGCTGTCAACCATGATTACTCACTACACTACACCATAGCTCCAATCGGAAGCTGTAACATGCATCAACAAAAAATCATGAACCACGACTATCAACCGTGATTGTGCATTACACCCTAGATCCCACCAACAGCCACAAGATGCATCAATAGTCACGTGAACTACAAAAGCAGGCCCCCCCCCATGAAGAATGACAATACTGGATCCTGATCAAAAGTTGCACCTCCAACCATACACTGGACACAGAACCCACCCCAGAACCCCAAACTCAAAATATTGTTTAACCCAACTGCCTTCTCCTGCTCCAGCTCTGCTGCTTCCTGTGCTGCTTCCAGCTCCACATTCTCCTTGACAATGGGAGCCTCCTTTCCAAGGAACGTGTAGATGAAGCGGAAGTCTGCCAACTTCAGAGTTGGGTTCATGGCCTTGCAACGATCCACGAGCTCACGATCAAGGCCTCCACGGAGAAAGCTCTTCTCAAGCTGGTCGAAGTCAGGGGCAGACATCTCCTTCTGCATGGCTGGCTTGAAGTGCACCCAAAGACACGCCTGCTGGTACGCAATCACAGGGTCGTTCACTCGGAAGCGACCAGCTTGGAAACGGAGGTTTGGCTTCTTTTTCATGCGCAGCGCATCCTTCAAGCTCTTGACAAACACCCCGATGAGCAGCAACAGGAAGCACTCGTTCTTCTCCGGGCCCGCCTTGAGGATCTCCTTCCAGACGCCGGCCGCCTCCGGCGGCACCTCAGAGCTGAAGGTAGAAGATCGACCGAAGAACTTCATCGGCACGGCCGATTCGGCATTCTTGTAGTTTTGCCAGTGATACTTCAGCACTTCCACGAACTTGGGCGTCTGATGTGGCAGCATGCAAATGACGCGAGCTTCAAGCTCTGAAATGTTTTGGCTTTGGACACTTGTGAGGCTGTTGTACTGTTTGATTTTCACTGGTAGCCCGTGAGCGACGTCCATCCCCGATTTTGCAAGACTTTCCGCTAGCATGGTGTAAATCTGAATCGGATCAGGGCGTGCACTTTCGCTCACCTGGAATTTCGCTGCAAGACTTCGATACCTCTGCATGTCCTCCGTGGGAGCTGGGTTGTTGGTAAACTTGACAGCAAACAGTGAACAGAGGACAGGGAAGAAGGCCTGCAGCTCTTCATTGGTGAAGTCCATGACTGCCACCAGAATCATCTTGATGGCAAGGGACCTGCCATAGCCAACACTGAACTTCACAGAAAAATCTTCAATGGGGCTTCCAGCTGGAGCAGAAAACAGCACATCCAAAGGGTTCTGGACACTGTTGTAAGTGTTCTCCAGGATGCTGAATGCTATCTCCAAGATGTTCACCATGTTGGACCGCCCCTTGAGCGAACTCCCATCTTGGTGGCCAAGTTGCCAAATGAACAACCATCCCTCATTGCCAGCTGCTGCGGCCCTGGTGGTGCTGGAACTGTATCCACCGTGGCATTGTGCACCCAAGTAGGGTCAACCAGCCTGGTTCTCTGATACAGCCCTTCCAAGCAGTTCTTCAGCAGGTCCGGCTCCGGGTACTTCGTCTGGATGAAATCAATCACATGCACGCAATCAAAGCTCTCTGGGTCCAAGGAGCCACCGACAGCTGTCAAGATGCTCTTCTTCACCTTCTCCACAACTGCCTTGGACTCGGCAGTTTCCACCCAACTTGCGTGGGCCATGCTAGCCACGACAGGGACAGGGGGACAGTGAACAGTCGACAGTGAACCGTCGACAGCTGCGGAGAACAGGTCAACATCAACTTCTGACTCTGCAAGGAATGCACGAAAACACAACAGCACAATTGAACTGCTCATGAGCCATTTGTCACTCCTCTCTGTTCCGGCGGGGCAACCGATGAAACGTCGTCAGCAGCTGCCAGGAAGTGTCAGGCAAATGCTCATAGTACATGTTCCTTGTCAATGGCACTTCAGCTCGCTCTGGTGCCGCTGCAGCTAACCACTTCAGCGGGGGTGGGTCCTCATCTACCCCAGCAACGCGGCCCGCTTGGAGACGTTCACAACGTTCACGCAATAGTGGAACCTGGGCATTCAAGGGCATGGAAAATCAACATAAGCCCTCGGAAAAAAATGGATTTAAGACAAAGCCAATGCATTTCAGAGCTGAGCAACAGCACGTAGAAAATCATGCGGCAGGGACTCAAGTGTGTCGGCCAAGTTCTCCAGTTTCTTGAGTAACTTCTCATTGTCGGCCCCTTCTGCGAGAATCTTGAAGTCACAGGGAACAGGCGACAGTGAACAGTCTTCCACTCTCCTTCGCGGGAGGGCCAGGACAGGAGCATGAAAAGAAGTTGCATGCATGCGTCCTTTCGTGAGAGCGAACACATCATGGTCATGCTCTTCCACACCACGCCGGCTGGGAGGCAGCTGCTCCAGTTCTCTGGGCGTCAAGTGACAGCGGCATTTGTAAACAAATGAGTGGGCCGCCAGCCTTCCAGCCCTGGAAACAAAGCAGTTGCGAAGCGTCACTTTGAGTTGCCCAAGCCAGGTGTCAAAGTCCCTGATGTGCACCACTTGCTCCACATACAGCGCCTCCCCCTTTCCAGACACAAACCCTTCCATCTTTTCCTTCAAAAGGGCCACCAACTCATCTGGCACCTCAAACCGGCAAGGACGGAGGACAGTGGACAGGATCAAGGAAAAGAAGTGATCCACATCTTCATGGGTGTGTCCCACTGTCAGAAAGTTAAAGGTGCACGTCAAAAACTTGCCCTCTGAAACCAAATGCGCGAGGAACAATGACACCAGCGAGTTTTTGTTCTGGGCCGTGGTGTTGTCCGCCTGGACGACAAGGTGTCGCGGGAATGCCCGGCCCGTCTTCTCAGCAATCTCTGCCACATTGTCCAGGCTGCGGGCAATCAACTCACAAAAAGATGCTGCCCCATGGTGCAAAGCTTCATCTGCAATGAAAACATTGGTGCACCAGCCATGACAGAGAACAGCAGACAGTATGACTCGTGGCCTCTGCAGGTTTTCCAATGAATGCGGCTTGCGTGCAAACTTGTACTGAGGCCACGCTGTCTTGACTTGATCCATGGAATCTATGATGATGGTCAGGACGTCCAACGACGCCCGTGATGCCCACCGCAGGCTCCAGTAGATGAGGCGATCATGGTATTGGGCACGAAGATGTTCACGCCAGTCTCGTGCAAGTGCCATCTTCTCCTTGGTGCTGCCCTTCTTTCCTTACTTGTGCTCACAAACAACATGGGCACAAAGGAACTGAAATCTCAAAGAAAGTGCAATGCTCAGCTAAGCCTCCATGTAACTTCTCACGGAGACAGTGGCATGTGTTGCACTCTTTGTGCTGCGAAACCTTTCGGAACTTCAGCACAGACGACCACTTGTCCCACCATACTCTCCAGAATGTCGACCATGACGGCGTTTGAATTGCCTGGTTATGGCCAGCCATTCCTTGCACAGCTTCACACCAGGCCTGAAACTGCCAAAACAAAGTCATGAGCTTGCCTGGTGGCAAATGCCGGACTGGAACAGTGGACAGATCGACAGTGGACAGTGCCATGATGTTTTGAACAATGGCTGCTTCAGGTGTCCACGGCGGTAGAGCTCCAAAAAAAACATGCATGTCAAATTCCGCTGCAAGGGAGGCCTTGTAGCCACTGGCTCACAATTGTTGATTTTGCGGCGCTGATCAATTACCCCCTGCAGCTTCTTTGCCATGGCCTTGTTTCCAACACCCAGCAGGGAGCACAAACCTGGCAAACACACTTGATGCCCTGCCAAATACCAGGTTGTGCGGTGAGCCAGCTGCTCTCCATCAAAGTCATCCAGGCAATGATTCTCAGCACTGCTCTCCCATTGTGCATTCAAGAAGTGGTGCTGGGACTCATCTGACATTGAGTGCCACAATTGGCAAACCTCCAGAATCTTTGCTGGTTTGAAGACGCCATAGCAATTGCTCTTACAACTGCAAGCCCCCAGCAACACTCTGGCAATTCGCTCTGGATCCAGTGCCTTCTTCTTGTACTCTGTCATGACACGCTCCTCCTCGTCCATTGTAGCCACCAATGACAGCATGGGGACATCCAAGGAGACATGATGCCGAACAGTTTTGCCAGCTTTCTGAGTTACTGGCCTCGCATCCTGTGACACGTTAATGTCTGGCTTTTTCCAAGAAGGGGAAGAAGAGGAACAGGAAACAGTGGACAGCAAACTGTAACTGTCAGCTCCGCACTGCTTCCAGTCAGTAGTTTTCCTCTTCTTTAAAGGACCAGGCTCAGGCTCTGCCACTTCCCCCGCAGCAGGCTTCTTCCATCCCAACACAAGCTCAGCTCCTGCATGAAGCTGCTTCCAGGTTGACTTGTCATTGTAGTCGTCTTGCCATTGAACACATGGCTTCTTCCACGACATTTGCAGCAAAATTTGAGCCAAAGCTTTGCCAGCACCTGAATCAGCAGCCGGACAACAAATGACAAATGTCATTAGCAGGGCTCACAAATGACAAAAGTCATTAATTTGGCTGGCTCCTAAGGTAGTACTAGGAGCCGGCGGAGCAAATGACAAAAGTCATTATAAAGTCATTATCTCCTCTCAGAGGCCGGGGCTGACTGCCTTCATATTCATTCTGGGGCCTGGCTTCTAGGGGGTGGCTAGGAGCCGGCCGCAAGGGGGATTATAATGACAAGCCGGGCCCCAGAAAGTATGTGAAGGGTCGCCCACCTGGCTTGTCATTATAATCTCCCATGCGGCTGGCTTCTAGGGGCTAGGTAGGGGCCGGGCCCAGATTTGGATGTGAAGGTTCTCCGGCCTGGCTGCTGGTAACCAAAACAGCCGCCAGCGGTTCTCCAGCCTGGCTGCTGATAGCCAAAAACACAGGTGTGCACATGTCTGGGTGGGTGGGGCACGAGGCCGAGCAGCAGGCAGGATGATGGCCTCAGAAGAAAAGCAAACCTAGAATGATGTGTTAGCAGGCCTCCCAAGTTTCTCGTGCCGACATGCCAGTGCAATTGCAATTTGACCCCCCAGCCTGGGTCTGCACAACACACATTTCTAGGCACACTTGCCTCTACACCCGGCCAACGGTGTATACAGAGTCCTGAAGTTGAGTTGTGTCCGTGCTTGGGAGACTCAAGCAACGCTTCCTTAAATCTCCCCAGCACAGACACCACATAACTTGCTGGGTAGGAGCACTGCTTGGTAAAGGCAAGTTTTCGATGTCTGCAGCTCAGAAGTAGGTGTTGTCATAGTAGAAGCTATTTGTAGAAGTCGTCGTCCTAGTAGTAGTAGGAGTAGTAGTAGTAGTAGTAGTAGTAGTAGTAGTAGTAGTAGTAGTAGTAGTAGTAGTAGTAGTAGCTGTTGTTGTTGTTGTTGTTGTAGCAGTGTATGTCCACACACACATACCCCTTAGTTAGCCACCACTCCACAAAAATCACACTTGGGTTAGGACAGTTAATTAGGGTGTCAGTTCACGGCGGGTGCACCCAACTCCGCCTTTGGCGCCACTCCACCGAGGCAGAGCAGCAGGCAGGATGACAGCCTCACAAGAACAGCAAACCCAGAATGACGTGGGCAATAAAAAAGCTCACTGGAGTGAATTGTAGCAGGCCTCCCAACTTTCTCGTGCCGACATGCCAGTGCAATTGCAATTTGACCCCCCAGCCTGGGTCTGCACAACACACATTTCTAGGCACGCTTGCCTCTACACCCGGCCAACGGTGTATACAGAGTCCTGAAGTTGAGTTGTGTCCGCACTGTGGAAAACTGCGGCAATGCCGAAATCTCCACAGTGCGGACACCACATAACTTGCTGGGTAGGAGCTCTGCTTGGTAAAGGCAAGTTTTCGATGTCTGTATCTCAGAAGTAGAGAAGCAGTTCTGATGGAAGTTGTAGCAAGTCATAGTTGCAGTAGTAGTAGTAGTAGTAGTAGTAGTAGTAGTAGTAGTAGTAGTAGTAGTAGTAGTAGTAGTAGTAGTAGTAGTAGTAGTAGCAGCAGCAGGAGTAGTAGTAGTAGTAGTAGTAGTAGTAGTAGTACTAGTGTTAGTAGTAGTAGTTGTTGTTGTAGTAGCAGTTGTAGTAGTCGTGGTCGTAGTAGCAGTAGCCGCAGCAGCAGCAGCAGTAGCAGAAGCAGTAGCAATTGTTGTCGTAGAAATAGCAGTAGCAGTAGTAGTAGTAGTAGTAGTAGTAGTAGCAGTAGTAGTAGTAGTAGTAGTAGTAGTAGTAGTAGTAGTAGTAGTAGTAGTAGTAGTAGTAGTAGTAGTAGTAGGAGTAGTAGCCGTTGTAGTAGTCGCAGTCTATGTGCATATATATATATATATATACATATACATATATCCACACACATACCCCTTAAATGGCTGCCACTCCACAAAGATCACATGGGTTAGGGTGTCAGTTGATGGAGAGTTGAAGGTTTTTGGTGCTGGGTTTTCAGTAGTAGAAGTAGGAGGGGTCCGAGGAGCAAGGACCAGGACAGGCATATATGTATCCCATGTAACCCAATTTGGCCTTCAGCACCCAACTCCACGTTTGGCACCACTCCGTCGAGGCAGAGCAGCAGGCAGGATGACAGCCTCACAAGAACAGCAAACCCAGAATGACGTGGGCAAAAAAGCTCACTGGAGTGAATTGTAGCAGGCCTCCCAACTTTCTCGTGCCGACATGCCAGTGCAATTGCAATTTGACCCCCCAGCCTGGGTCTGCACAACACACATTTCTAGGCACGCTTGCCTCTACACCCGGCCAACGGTGTATACAGAGTCCTGAAGTTGAGTTGTGTCCGCACTGTGGAAAACTGCGGCAATGCCGAAATCTCCACAGTGCGGACACCACATAACTTGCTGGGTAGGAGCTCTGCTTGGTAAAGGCAAGTTTTCGATGTCTGTATCTCAGAAGTAGAGAAGCAGTTCTGATGGAAGTTGTAGCAAGTCATAGTTGCAGTAGTAGTAGTAGTAGTAGTAGTAGTAGTAGTAGGAGGAGGAGGAGGAGGAAGAAGACGAGGAAATGTCCACTGCTGCTTTTGGGCGATGGGGCTCGCAAGTTTGGGGTTAATGTTTGGGTCTTGGGGTAGGGCTCTATCCAGGGTTGCAGTCGGTGATCAAGGCAAGTGCAACAGCTTTTTGCAGCAGAAAAGCGATGGAAAAGTCTTTGTGAATGGCAGCTAGTATGTCCAGAGCTCATCGTATGGATGCTTTCATACTGCAAACACTGTCCACAGTCCCACTGTTAGTAACAGTGTGACTGTGGACAGTGAACAGTGGCTGGCATTCACACATGTTTCAGCTGTCCCCGCTTTTCAGGGATACATAGCACAGAAAACAAATGCCAGCAGCAGGGCTGGAATTCCGGGCAGCAAAGATGGCCATGCTGTGATGCATCAAAGCTGCTATTAGGGCAGCACTATACAAGTCCATCAGTCATCATTTGGATACATTTCTCCCAGTAACATGCACTGCTGGGAGGTCTCAATCATGTATGTGACTGTGGACAGTGGACAGTGGACTGCTATTCCAGCTGACACAGAGAGCAATCACTCGTGGAAATTCGCGACCTGCTCCGGCTTCTTGGCCGGCCTGAATGCCACGCATGTGTGGCCTCATGCTCGAAGACTGACCACTGTCGGCGCCGCTCTCCTCTGAGGGCAATTCCTGCATGTTTCTGCACTGTTGCCCAATTGCCAGCATTGAGGACTTTGCGGAGCGAGCCCACACGGGCTCCCAAACACCTGTTGTTGAGGGCTGGCTGTGTTTCTCGCATTTCCAAACGGTACAGGCTCAGGAGCCGTTCCCTAGCCTCTGATAGCTCTGGTCCCTCCTCCAGCCAGAGGCTGGTATCAGACCAATAACCGGCTTCTCTCTCAGGGCCATTGTCAGCACTGACAGCCCCTTCTCCATCACTGCTGTCCTCCGAAGACTCGGTGTCACTGCTTGAACTGGAAGCAGCGAAACGCCCACTGGCCATATGCGGGCCAGCGACACGCATGGCAACCCTATCTCCATTCTCATCTGTCTGAACTTTGATCGGCCAGCGATAGCGAGGCGGAGGGTTGGAGGAGGTTTCACTGTCACTGTCAGCAGGTGTATCAGCTGGGACAGGACGACAGTGGACAGGAGGACAGTGGACAGTGCCGGGAGGTTGGTTGACCGCCAAGGGCGGCGGCGGCCCCTTTGGCATCAGCTCCTCCTTCGTTGGCGGTCCACTCTGCACCTCATCCCTTGGTGTACGTTCCGTGGCTGCTTCAGCAGCATCCATTGCATCTTCATAGCTCCCGGCGAGCAGATCTTCCAAGCTGTCGCCGCTGCCATGAGAATCGCCCCTCAAACTCATCGTCTAATGATTCTAATGTCACCGAAAGACACAAACAGAAGTGCAAGAAACCCTGAAGAAAATAACAGCTACAACCAGAAGATTTCCCAGACTGTCCACTGCGAGCCGTAGGGGCTTCCAAGAGGAAAAAACTTCGTCATTGTCGTCATCATCATCATCAGCAGCAGCACCATGTCTTCCATTGAAATCAGCATCTTCAACAAATCTTCGCCAGGCCTGCTCCAAGGTGTCAGCCAGCGTGCCATGCGCCAACGCAAAGCCAAACCTGCCAGCTAAGCAACACACCGGATGACTTCAAGGCACTGCTCAGAAAGACTGCACAACAGAAGAGAAGGGGACAAGTTAAAGGCACTGCTCAGAAGGCTGGCAGAAGCACCTTTTCTTTCTCTCTTTCTTTGCTCTGCAGTGCGTGTGAATGGCAGCCCTGTCGTTGTGTCCACTGCACTGCTCCAATGACGCATCAGCGACCCTTAAGGTTAGCTTATCATTTGCAGTGAGGGCTCTGGACAATGAACAGTTGACAGTGAACAGTGGACACTGGACATGGACAGCGGCTGCCGTTCAGAAATGTCCGGGCTGTTGCCTGTCATCATCAGATAACAGCCCAGAAAGATGCCAGCAATGTAAGTGCTGGTATTCCGAGCTGTCGATTAAGAGCTGCTTCACCAGGCTCCGGCCGCTCCGGAGCGACGGGGAATCAGCCCCCTCTCCTCGGTCCAGTACCACCTCAGATGGAATGCATTGGCAAGGTTCGATGGAGCTGGACAAGTACACAATTGCAGCCTTGCTGCCCATTGCCATAGCTCCAGATCCAGCCCTTCCACGAGTTGGGCTCCCCAGTTCTTGTCCAGTGCGGCTGGGTGCGAGTGACACTCTTGTTGAAGGCCTCCAAATCAAAGGAACAACAAATAGATTTTTTTACTATGGCCAAACACATCGAATCGTCAATGCCCCTGCCTGCCGCTTGAGCATGTCAGTAAGGCAGTCTGGGTACGTCAGGCATCGCCACATATGGAGCTTCGGGGCAGAAAACTGTGGCGTGGTCGGCGGCCTCTGCAAGAACAAGAAGTGGGCGAAATATTGATCCGCCTCCTTGGAGAACAAGCCAGAGCGAATCGTCCACGTGCTGATCTGCAGCATCTGAATCGGCACCGGCTTCACGTCATAGACGACGAAGGTGCCCTAGCAGGCAGGTCACTGCGACCCGGCCTCTAATCTATTGAAAACCCTCTGGAAGCCTCCATGGTCTCGCCCATGACCTTGTAGCACTCCAGGTTGTTCGTCTCGCCCATGAGAAACACCCAGAAGAATTGGCCCAAGCTTTGCAGCCAGACGGACATTGTCTGATCCTGGAGACAAGGGGAACATCGCACAGTGGACAGTGGGCTTTGTTATCTTAGAGCTGTCCTGCAAGCTGAAGAACTGGGCAATGTTGTTGGGCAGCTGGCCTTCCATCAGGAACTCATACACGTTGTGCTCCATCTGGCCTGCCGGGGCATATGGAGAAGGCAACCGTGTTTGGATGAAGCTGAAAGGCCTTCGTCCAGGATGTGCAACACGGTCTGGGCCGGAAGGTTGTGGGGCTCGACGACGCCGGCCAGTGCCTTTCGCCGTGCCACGAGGTTCATGGCCCGGGCACCGAGGACGGCGGCGCCCGCCAATGAGGCCTCAGTCAGTTGGACTCTTGCCAGACAAGGGGAACATTGCACAGTGGACAGTGGCAAACACGACTGTGACTTGGATGTTTGAAGCCTTGCCTGGCGGACGTCCTGTTCGACGTGGCGCCACTCGCCAAGGGCCACGAGCATTGCTTTGGCCCCCTTCGTCGCATCCGTC
This sequence comes from Symbiodinium sp. CCMP2592, assembly GCA_905221615.1. Lineage (NCBI taxonomy): Eukaryota > Dinophyceae > Suessiales > Symbiodiniaceae > Symbiodinium > Symbiodinium sp. CCMP2592. The sequence goes on from CAJNDT010001957.1 coordinate 476,763, forward strand.
AGGTGGGCATGCCAGGGGTAAAGCCCGAACTCAATCCCGTGCCGACGCGGCATCAAGTACGAGATGGTTTCGTCCCTGGAACCCAGGGACTGCTCGTACACAAAGATCTGGTCGCCCATCATCTTCGCATGCCCCAACAGGGGGCCGTGCAACAGGATGCCCTGGCAAAATGGCTGCATGCATGCCGCACGAAGGTCCTTGAATCCAGCCTTCGCCCCCAGCTGGAAGAATCTCAGCAGCCCGATGAGCAGCATGCGGCGGTCCTTGCCGAACAACTGACAATGGGGACCGCAACTCTTGTCTTGGCTGAGAATACTGCACAATGCTAGCACTGCCTCATCAACGTCGCCGACCGCCTGCAGCTTGTCGATGACGTTCTGGAGGGACTCGGCGCACTTGCGGGCCTCGTTCATGTCATCTGACGTGAAGAATGGCCGGTCCTGCAGCTGAACCAACCAACGGCCAACTGCAACTTTGAACAAACGAGGCTGTCCTCCGAATTGAACCTGGACGTCACCGGGAACTGCAAGTTGCTCGGGTCGAATCCGACGAGGACCCAGATGAGATTCTCGGTGGGGTCAGCCCCGACATCGATGCCCGGGAGCGTTCCGTTCGTGCTGTCCTCGCACATTGCCAGCTGTCGTGCCCAGGGTAGGCTGACCAGCTGACCCAGGGAGGTTTGCGACCTGCCCCGGAAGACCTGCAACATGTGGTCCAACACAGACACACACACACAGACAGACAGAGTAAACTGATACGCAAAGTCTCACACAGCTGGCCTCATTCAAAGTCCTCTGGCTCTGTGTCACGATGGCCTTGCTGTCACTGCTCTTCCCTTTCCTGCTGTCCTGCTCTGCAAGGTCAACACAGTGAACAGTGGACGGGGGACTGGTGGACAGGGAACTGGATGCCGCAGCTGGTGCCAAGGATTTGGCAGGAGAACTCGGGCACTCTAGCACCTCCTCCACCACACATCCTGGCTGTCTTGGCTCCTCTGGCTCACTGACAGATCCCTTGTCCACCTTGGGCTCCTCCTGCCCAGATTCCTCCTTGGGCTGCTTCTTCTCTCCCCCACCCACATTGGGCTGCTCCACAGTGGGCTGCTCCACTGCCCCACTCTCATCATGGGAGACCCCAGCTGCGGCAACTGCTGAATCAGATGCTTCGGGGTCCTGGTGCTTCGCCTTCGATTCCTGAGATGCATTGGCACACTTGCTGGCACGAAGTTTTGTGTGATCTAAACACTGGCGCTAGAAATTTGCATACAGGTGACATTCTTGTCAATGCTCCGCTTGACACTGGTCGCCCTCTGCTGCTCCTGCTTCTTCTTCTTCATCTCCTTCATCTCCTGGAGCTGCTTCCTGGCCTTCATCACCTGAGTCTCCTGAGGGGCAGAAACCCTCGAAACCCTAAACCCTCAACCCCAAACCCGAGGCCAGCCTCCTTCCAGGCTTCGAACAACGGCCTCACCTGAGCACCAAGGACACTGGCTACTAGTAACTAGTAGCGATGCAAAACAAGAACTGGCAGAATTCGGAATGCTGGCGAGGCTCCTCGTAGCTCGGGCCTTGGCAATAGAGGACAGGCGACGGCGGACAGTGGACAGGGGGCGTCGCACTGGCGGAAGCCGAATCATCGGTCGCAGCGGACCTCTTCTTGCCCGAACTGGCCTTTGACTTGGGCTCGGCCCCTGCCACCTTGGGAGACTTCGTTGCCGTCTCCGATTCCATCGACCCAGAACTTGCTGGCGCCGACTCCGTCTTCTCTGTTGGCGTGGCGGGCTCTGCAAGCTCTTTCGGCTTGGCCGAGAGCTGAAGCACGGGCTTCGGGGCCTCCTCCTCCTCCGTGTCGGCTTCTGACGTCGGCGACAAAATGGATCGCCGAAGCTGCTGCCGTGCTTCTGTCACCGTCCCGTCATCAGGGACCCCCGCAGGCACCACGGCAGGCGTAGCGTCCTTCTTGTCGCCCTTCGTCTTCTCCGCTTCTTCATAAACATCTTGGAAATTGACTTCCTGCAGCACAGGCTGGGGTCTGGGCTATTTAAAGCAGTGCATTCAATACTCAGCTCAAACAGAGAAGTGCCCTTGCCTTGCCTCAAAGCCGTCAGTCGAAATCGTGGATCCAGCCGCCGAACCCGTGTCAGCCATTGCTTCAGGCACACACCAAAATATGTACAATCAACAAGGGACAGTGGGAACAGGGCACAGTGGTCTTGTCGAATTTAAACACCGGCGGCAAGGTAGCACTGCAAAGTTCATCTGAATCTGTGTGAACATGCAGCAAAGCAGGCAGACAGTGCAAGCTGATGCATGCATTTTGGGGGTTTAGGGATGACACTTTACCCGGCCTTGCCGTGGAGCCAATGCCGCGGCGCCGCTGCTGCAGGCGAGGACAGTGAACAGTCAACAGTGGACAGCTGAACAGTGAACAGTGGACAGCAGCTTGGCTTTCGGACCTGCCAGGGGAGCATTCATGTGATGTTGCATAGTTATTGTAGGGCTCGGGTCTGAAGGCAAATGGTTTTCACAGTGAACAGCGAACAGTGTGACATCATCCCTCCAAGTGCAACGCAACAGAAGCTCCTGGCTCAAGGCAACATTAGAGTATCCAGTAGTAGTGTTTCACCAGACCCCATGGCACCCAGAAAAAGACTAAACAGTTCACTGTCCTGCAGTTCACTGTCCACTGTGCCAGACGCAAAGGGCAAGTTGCAGAAAAGAAGGTCGAAGACACAGTCCACTGTGCAAGAAGCCAAGCGCAAGCCATGGAACAAAGGTAAAAAGCTGTCGAAGACAGACCTCCAGCATTTGTTCGTTCCAGGGAAGACCTTTTGCTGTTCCTGGCAGTGAGCCTTTACTTTGCCGGGCCACGGTATGTCATGGCATTATGGATCACGATGGTTACCTCCCGTCGAATTTCTGAGGCATTGCAACTTCGAGGTTCGGATGTTTTCCTGGATGGAGGGCACATGCAAGATGCTCCTCACATCTTGTTCCAAAAGCGGGAAGACAACAAAGACTTCCAAGGAATGGGCAAACTTGGGGCTGACTGCATCGCTGCTCGTCTTGCTCCTGATGTTGTCAGCACACTCAGGGAGGTGATGGACAAAGGTGTGCAGAGATGTGTGCTGCCCCCACTTGAGCCCTTCAGGAAGTCCCACCCAGGCGTGTTTCAAGACTTTCCGCCACGCTCGTCCAAAGCCTTCTGCTGGCCCATTGGCAGCAGGTACATATTCCCA
>CAJNDT010001957.1:485000-496344 GCA_905221615.1 Symbiodinium sp. CCMP2592
CAACTGTTCGGAGTACACGACGGTTTGCCCAGGACGCGCTCTGTTGGTACAAGGACAGGTCGGGGACACCAGTGCGGACGTCAATCTTGAAGTTGCATCCCGTTGCCGGTGTCCAGTAGACCTGGAATGGTGCCTCCTCATGAGAGGAGCGTCCAGTGTCCATCGAGGGTCCTGCCGCAGCCATGCTGGTAACAGAAGAAGAGGAAGTTGTGGGCTACTTTCTCACTTGAGTTTTGAACCAGCTGATTTGAGCAATGCAGGCAAAAATTTAAAAAGAGACCAACAACTCTTCATGAAGCACATGCATTGAATTGCTCCGACAGCTCACACATGAAGCAGACATGACTCACAAACGCTCCTGCATGAACATGACATGTTGCACTGCACTCAAAACCGCGTACTCCTTACGGAGCCAGGCGTTCAAGAAGGCCTTGTGCTCAATCATGGAACGAAAAGGAGGATGTGAATCAATTTCCTTCAACCACCCAGTGTGAACAGAACTCAGGAGGTTTCTAGGATTAGCGCTTCGTTTCGTGAGACAGTCAGAAAGACAGTGTTCGGTTCGAACGTGAGAAAGATCAGCAATAGCACCTGAACACGCTTCCTTTCACAGCATTTGAATCATGTGAATGGTTTCCTGTTGTTCGGGTGAGTGAGTAGTAGAAGCGGTAGACACGAGATTGTTAGCATCGGTGCGAATGTGAATCTCGGCATCCAGACCACTAATGTCCTTCCACAAACCACGAAGCATTTGACAGGTACCAAAACACTTCATCAAGGCGTAAAGATCAGCGACAGTGGTACTGAGGGTCGTTCTCTTAATCTTGGTTGATTCGAAGAAGACCAATGAGCCTCGGGTGTCTCTTCGATTCTTGACCCTTTCATCTGCGATGAAGATAGTCATCGCCCTCTGTGAGGACTTGTCGCTGTTGTTACGGAAAGCTGCGTCAGGAATTCCAAGAATCCTCGGTGATCCCTTCACTGGCCACACCCGCAACTCAACTTCTTCACTGCGTATCTGTCGACACAACTTGTTCAACTCCTTGCAGTGAACAATAGTCGGAGCAGCGGATGCTGATGCCAGACGAGAGAACTGGTAACATGCCTGAAATTGCGTCCTCGACTGAAGCCAGTTGATGCTACCAAGCAAAGACCGATAGGAAGTGTGAAGAGATTTATCACACGCATCTGCATCCTTAAGATGCTTTGGTATGACAATCTCCTCAAGCTCTGAAACACACAGCTTTTGATCGATCGAGATATACTTCTTCTTCCCTTGTGCATCAAGAACCAAACGAACACGCTGTCCCGTGAACGTAAGGTCATTCTTGTCCTCATGGCCGACAGTGAAGTGTTCCTTGATCTTCTTTAGGAACCAAGTGAGGAACTCAGGGGTTCCACTTATGATGAGATCATCAACATGAAGACTCATCACTCCAACTGTCCTGCGACCTTTGCTGGGACTTCCATGCACAGGGTCAACAAAGTGTTCAAGAAGCTGATCAACCACCTCGGGGGAGAGCTCTGATAAGCTCTCGACCTTGTATGAAGCCTTCTCTGGAAGGAACAAGGAGACTAGGACCTCAGCTTCTTCTTCAAGGAAGCAGGTCTTATCGCCCTTGTCCAACCTCAGGTCAGGGGCCCTTTCGACAATCCACCATGTTCCTTTACGGAGGATCATGGAAACTCGATAAGGGTAGTCCTTGACCTGATAGACAGGTGCAGGAGTACGAAGAGCCTTGGCCCGGTGAGAAACGAGAGCATGCCCGTTCTCATAAGGGAACCAACCTCTTTTCTTACAAGCAACACTGCCCAAGAATCCGAGAAGCTTATCATCAGTCACAGGCCTCCAAGCATAGTCAAACATCTTCTTGGTATCGGTGTTAAAGCACTGAGCGATATCGGGACATGAAAGATAGGATCTCTCCTCCGCACGGTCGGAGGAAGAACGGTTTCCTTCATCGTATGCGTAGCATGTCATGGCATGAAGGGCAACCTCCTTGAGGTAGGCAGGTTCCATCTAGAGGTGCTTCCTGCTTCAGGTTCCTCCTCCTGAGAGGAGCTTCCTGCCGCAAGGTGGCTCTTGCCCTTCTTGCCTTCTATGCCGTCGTATGCGACATAAGTGCATCGGTCCGCTCTGGTCGGTTCCATGCCTACAGACCTGAGGAATTTGTCCAAACGATTCCACCATCTTCTCGGTGCATCGTTCAGACCATAGACTGGTCTGAGACAAAGGCCAACCATCCAGGTAGGCAAACCGATGTCAGGATGCAACTGAACCACAACCATGCGAGATGACAGATTGTAGTGTTCCCCCTGAAGGAAAGCGGTCTTAAGATCCAAATGAAAAAGATCCCAATAGTGATTGGCAGCGCACTGCGCAACCAAACGGAAACCATACCGAGTAGCCGTGGGGCTGTCCGTTTGTTGATCCCAGGCAAACTTGTCCTGAAACCCACGACAAACCCATCGGGCTTTGAACTTGGAAAAGTAACCGTTCTTGTCAACCTTCACAGTAAGGACCCAACGTCCGGTAAGAAAATGGACATCGTTTTTAAGCTTGCGACGGTCCGTCAGCCGAATTGCATCATTGTCCAAGTAACTCTTGAACTCCTCAAGTTTAGCCTTCCGAATTGCGGCGGCATACTTGCGCTGCATCTCCGGCGTGAGGGTACCTGCCTTGATTTTATCTTGTTTAGTCAACCACGACGCAAAACCATCACCATCCAACGGAACAAAGGACGGAACCTTGAAGTCCGACGGAAGGCGAATCAAAACGTCGTCGTCGCCAATAGCCAAAGCAAGCAAACTTTCATCACGATAGTCAACCGTTGCATCCGAATCAGTATCCTCACCAGCTTCCGGCACCGGCGGTTCCGGGGTGGGTTCCGGGAGTGGGGTTTGCTGGATAGGAAATTCCCCTCAGTCACCGGCAAACCAGGAACAGGAGCCGGATCAGAAGAAGAGGAAGCAGGCTCGTGAAAACCTGGAAAGTCACCCGACGGATCGGGATCCTTCTTTCCCGCAGACTGCCCAGGCAACAACACAACCGGAGGTCCCACAACAGTACGTTACTTGGCCTTAGACACATCTTCAGGATGTGTGCCTCTGGCACGTGTCTGAGACACATTGCGAGGCGACGGCGGTCGCATACTCTGTGGCACCGGAAAGTGAGGATGCGGCGGAATTGGAACAGGAACAATAGGTGAAGGTGGTGCCGGCCACGGCATCGGTGGACTAAGAACCTGATCCGGGGTCGCAAACTGAGGCGGAGCCCCAGGAGAATCGGGAGGACCTCCAGGAGGAGGCGACTCCTCGTGAAACTCCATCGGAAGAGGAGGCTCTTCCGGTGACGGACCATAACCAGGTCCCGGTCCCTGAGGACCGCCTCCGGGCGGATGTCCATCACCGTCCGGATCGTGATCCAGGTCGGAATCATCATCTCCCCCGGGTACCGGTACATGAGTACCGCCTCCAGGAGGTTGTGAAGGAGGGTCACCACCGACATGCAACTCAACAGGATTATCATCTAAATCTTGCTCTGGATGCTGTAGTGGCATTTCCTCATCGTCCACAGGCATATCACCGTGTGGATCATCATATCCTGGATAGTCCACATCGTCGTCTGTGGCTGGCGGTGGCGGTGCAACCGGGGCCGGCGCTGGCTGGTCCGTGAAGTCCAAGCCAACATCAGGCCCGCGTCTGGAATTGTTGTTCTGTGACTCATTCCAGAACACTATCATGGACCAGTGCGTTGATTGCATATCCTTAAGGCAAGGAAGCAACTGTGCCATCGTCACGAAAAACACATGGTTCATATTACCCTTCTGCCACAAAATGACAACAGCATCAGGATGACGATGAACCAAAGGGAGTGTTTTCCCTTGAGTCCCCCTGTAGACGTTACAGTACTCAAACTCCAGATACGGCAGAGTTAGCACGCGCACATTCTTAATCATTGGCCGCAAGGCGACCGCGTCAGACGATGTGGTCGTGTGAACTTCCAACTCAGTACCTGTAAGGAGACTGTCAACATATGACAGAGTCTGGACCAAAGACGATGTAACAAACCGCTGCGGCGCAACAAACCTCAGAGGGGTCGGAAGCTTCCCTTTGTCATTGTTTGAGAGTAATGAGTACTCTGCTTCTGACGGAAGAACCGGTAAAGCCGCTGAATTGCGGTCTGATCGCAAACACAACGCACACAGTGTTCCATCATCAAAATCCTCAAAGATATCTTCGAACAAGTAACATTGTCGGAGATCTGATCGTTCATCACCCACAAGACACTGCGAAAGCAGCACAGCAAACCTTGGATCAAGGGCGTTAGCAGAGTCATAGCCTTCTTCCAACGACTCCAAACGGCCAAATGATCCATCAGGCAGATTAGTGAGAAAAGAAAGCTCACCATGCTGACGCTTACCGTGGTCATCTCCCCCTGAAGGAAGTACACCACGGTTCTTGAAGGTGTGGAATGAAAGTCCTCTCCTCCACTTCAGCGAGCGGCTACTCTGCGAAAGCCAAAACCCACAATGAGAAGGATACATGATGGTCACGAAGTATCCATCACCTTTGTCATCTTGCCAACGGCAGACTTCGGCACAAAAGTGACAGAAGGCATTGGTGGCCTTCCTGGTCCAACCATCAGGGATGACAGGATGAATAAAAATGTGATTAGGCTCTGCCTTCAAGATCACTCGCCAAGCGGCCTCAATCGAAGATTGGATAGACTTGGCGTTACATTCACCAAACAACACAGGTTCACTCGCATCAAGTCCAGAATGGACTGTGCACGCAGTAAGCCCGGTGAGGCGAGGTGTGATCTCAACGAAATCGCTCTTGCCTGAAGTGAGAGTGTGGTAACAGATCTCATGCTCATAGCAGAACCCAGACCCGGCACGATCAAGAATATCGTCGCCGATGCGGTCGAGTGCCTCTTCCTGAGAAGAGCGTCTCGGGACCTCATCTTTCTTCAGAGGAATGGCCACATCATGCCACGGATCTCCATCACGCCTGACCTTCGACTGATTAACCCGAAGAACGGCACGATGAACTTCAACCAACCCCATGGCACCTTCCTGTGACACAACTATGCCTCTGACCCAGGTTCCTTCAGACTTCTTCTTCGACTCATCCTTATGCCAAACAAACACGCGGTCACCCTTCGAGTAAGGACCATCAGACGGCATACCTCTCCGTGCAAGGTCCTTCCGAAGGTCAAGTGATTGTCTAGCCTCTTGATGAGCCCGCATGGCAATCCTCTGGAGTTCCAGAGTGGTTCGATCCTCCTCGGCAGGTTCGGCAGAGAGCTGTTCAGGAGAACTGTTCTCGACATCAAACAAGTCTGGTGGCCGTCTTCCTGTAGCTATCTCCAAAGGAGAATAGCCTGAGACAGTAAGCTGGCAATTTCTTGCCCAAGCCACCTTCTTGACTGCTTGACGAACAGTCACCTTCTCTGCATAACCCTCATCAGCTAAGGCCTTGGCCATGATTGCCCAGGTGCGCTTGAAAAGACGCACTGCGGTCTCAGCTCGAGTAGGCCAAGGAGTCCGTGGTCCACATGGATACGGAGTGATGCCATGGAACTTGTAGTAAGACATGAACTGTGGCGTGAAAAATGCTTGATCTCCTACGATTCCCTTAGGAACGCAGTTGTTCTCCTCTGTCCATTGTCTAAAAGCTCCCAGAGTCTCTGGCGCTTCCAGGCTTGTAAGAGCCGTAGCCCACAGAAGATTTGAAGCACCATCAATGATGACCAAAGCAAAGTAGGCTTTAGTACCGAACTTGATTTCTTCATGATCAACAAAAATGAGATCACCGAAGGATGATGCTCTTAACCCTGCGATTCTGGCTCGCGGAGGCGTAGGCAACGAGGTGCTGCAAACACGACAGCCTTTGACAATGCGGTCGTACTTGTCATAGATCTCTCCTGGCAGACCAAGCATGCTGGTCCTGCGTCGAAACTGAGCAGGACTCATGTGGTAATGCTTCACATGCAACTTGTAAAGATCAACATCATTGTTCAGCTTTTCCAACATGCGCTGATACTGCGGAGAAGCCCTTGAGACCTCGTGGCCTGGCAACGGAAGCGCGATCCTCCTAGGTTCTAGCGACTGTGGCTCTGGGGCCTTCGGAGGACTCGGAGGACTCGGAGGAAGCAAATCTGCATCCCCCGGTTCGGAAGGTTCGTACTCTTGAAGATCCGGATCATCCTCAGGAGCAAGAGGAGGAGGAGCCGGTTCCTCGGGTGCCTTTCCATGTGGAAAGCTTCCCTTGGCTCGAATCCTTCTCTTTGCCGGTGCCTTTCCTTGAGGAAAGCTTCCGGATGCTCCTGTGTTCTTCGAGCTGTCTTCAGGCTTACCTGCGCTAACCATGTCCTCTGGAGATCCTACCTTTCCACGGGTTGGATCCTTGGAATTGGCTGGCACCGAGGTTCTACTCTCGATGCCACCAGGCAGAATCTTGAAAATGGTCTTGCCTTTCCAAGAGTCAGTAGTTCTTGTTGAAGAAAGCTCAGAAGAACGCCAGTCATCTTCTTGAGTTACGCTCTTTCCCTTGGAGAACTCCATGATCGTCTTGCGCTTGGTGTCCAGATACTCCAACGGAATAGGCACAAAACCCGCCTTGGGTTCGTACTTGACCCTTCTCATCTTCTTGTGGATGCGAATCATCTCCATGTCAGCTTCATTGTTCACCCACTCCTCATCCGTCGCCAAGGCGAGATTCTTGGGTACCTCTTCCTGTGAAGAGCATCCCTCGGTCTTCTGGTGGAAGCCGTACTCGTAGTGGGAGAAGTAGGTGAGGAAGCTCGACTTCTTATGCTTGTTGAAACGCACATTCCACATTAACTGACTGAGTTCGAGAAGGTCAAGTACCAGGTGTGAGCTCGGTGCTACCTTCAGCTTCACATCCTTGATTCCCAGCACAGGGCTGCTGAGCAAAGCCTTTTCCGGATGGAGTTCGAACTGGAAACGAAGATTGCGCATCTGCGGTAAGGACATGAGAATGGGAACATGTCCTTGCTCCACGATGTCAAACTCTGTGGATTGAACTGCATAATCCCGGTCGTACATGCAAATGACCAACTTCTGGTTGCACTTGGTCGACTCGGAATTGGCAAAGGTAAACTGAGAAGTGGTCTCAGCAATGGTGTACCATATGCCACAGTTCTGGTTCTTGTCACGGAACTCCATGAGGTCCTGTGCGGCCACTCTCGAAGCCATTGCTCTCGTGCATCCCAAGTCCAACACCATCGCGGTTGGCGTCAAGGGCTGAGAGATGAAGGCCTCTTCGATCTCATTGATCTTCTCTTCGGTGGCCATGAAAGAAAGGTTCGGAGTGTTGAGGTGTTCAACGAAGAAGGTTGTGGCGGCTGTGGTGCCGCTCGGGGCAGCATCAGCAAGCTGGCTCTGTCCATCTTTTCCGGACTTTCCATCTTTTCCATCCTTGCCGAACTTGCTCTTTCCTTTGCCCTTCTTTCCTTTCTTTCCTTTTCCTTTGGCGGCGTAGGACTCCTCTGACTCATACCAGGACCAGTCATCCCAGGACTGATCACTCCACTGGTAATCTTGCCATTGTCCTTCTGCCTGCCACGCGTCGGAATCTTCGGCAAGATGAGATTTGCCTTTCTTCCTTTTGAAGAAGCGCCTTCCTTTGGATCCTTTGCCTTTGCGGTGGCCTTTGAATCCGCGCTTCATCTTGCGGCCTTGGAAACGCCGCTGGAACCATGAGTAGTTCTCGTCGTCGTAGACCCAGAAGGCGTCCTCATCCGCTTCGAGAAAACCTTCTGTGCCATCTTCCTCGTCCTCGACCCAGTAGCCTTCATGATCGTTCAAATATCCTTCATCGATCACAAGGAACGTCTTGCGGCCACCGTGGCCGGAAGGAGCGAGGAGAGGATTGTCGACGGTAGTCTTGGTCGTACAGAAGATCTCCAGGTAGACTTCGCGAAGCTCGGCCGTGTTGTAGTCAGCCAAAACTCGGTTCCGATGCGCCATCAGTGATGTCAACACCTGACGCTGATCCTGTGTCAGATCAGACAGGGACACAAAGATCAAAGCGACCAGGTTGGGCGTGATCGGAATGGTCCGAGCATGCTGCTCTCTGAGCCGTTCGTTGGCTCTCTCCATTGCCTGAGCTGGCGTAAGGTTTTCTTGTTCTTCTGGAGGAAGTCCTACTATGACAGCTCTGACCTCTGCATTGTTCGGGTCCTCGATCGGCAGATAGGTATCGTTCCACGCTTCTTGCATTCTCTGAACAGAGAGTTGAAACCTGGTAATCCAACGAAGCATGGCTCCGTTCCCACGGTGCATGTTCATGAACTGCTGGAAGCGATAGAGAAAAACATTCGCTGCTCCCTTCACGAAAAGCGGCCGCAGGAAACTCTTGAAGTACTTCACTCCGTTGTTCGGGTCCTTCAGGCGATCTCTGTCGAGAAGTATCTTGTGGATTGCTGCTTCACCTTCTAGCCGATTTCTCAAAGCTGGTCCACGCTTATCATTGTCTAGCTCAGTAATGTCACACCAGTCATCGATCGCATCTTCATAGGCAAACCAACTGCTTCTGCCATCATAAGATGGAGGTGCTTTGGTGGTCACCTGCTGGAAAGCTGAAAGACGGTGTAATTCATTGAGATGACGATGATTAGTCGCGAAAGATTCATTTTCGTGGAGGAGGTAGTCATCATCTCCTCCTTCATGCTCAAAGATAGTCGCAAAGTGGCTAGCCATTGCGCTGTTCTTGGATCGAGCCCCGGGAGAAACTTCTTCCGGTTATCTTCACCTGAGTGAAGTGTGCCGGAGAGACTCCGGTCACCTTCACCTGAGTGAAGCACACCGGGTATTCCGGTTGCCTCCACCTGTGTAGAGAGTACCGAACGGGTACCTCCACAAGTGTGAAGCTTCCCGTTTCCCGGGAGCTCCGCTACCACGTTGGGATGTAACCTGGACGTGTATCCCCTCGCTAGGCGTACAGGAACACAGGCACTCAGGTGTCTCTTTTGCTACAGGCGCACAGCTGTAGTCCACTGCACTAGAACCTTGAGCAACAGGCATGGATACATGCAAGTGATACGTGAAACAGACAGGCACCTGGATGTGTAACATTCAGTGTTTCACCCCCTCCCCCCCTCCCCCCCTTCCCCCCCTCCCCCCACCCCTTGTACCAGTTCTCAACCGTCTAAAGGGTGGGGTTGGACAGGCCGCCCTAGCATTGAAAAACATCGACTGCCCCCTCGCCCTGCCGCTACACAGCCGAGGCGGGTGGCGTAGCGTTAAAATTATTCAGGCTTCCAAGGTAGACTCCGAGATACCTCCCTCTTCTCCAAGGCTCAATGTGTGAAACCTTCCAGTGAGAATTTCGAAAAGCTTTCGACACCCAAACTCTCAAATCTTGGGTTTCAGGTTTGGCTTAACTTTAGGGTGCAGGAGCCGATCTGTGCTGCGTATAAAAGCTTGGGGTTCGAGATTGAAGTTGAAGGTTGGCACTCCTGTCCGAGTTCCACTCACGCGCTCTAACCACTCGACTCTTGCCACATCATGCCACTCACTCAGTCAACTCACTTATGCTGCTGCCCACTCACTTATTCTCGCTCACACTGCTCGTCAAAGCCACTCCACCCGCTGAATCCCCTTGCTGACTCCACTCACACCACGTTCTCATTCTACCCACATGCCCCTGCCTCGCTCCACTTACTACTCTCCCACACGAACGTGCCGCATTGGCTCCCTCCTCGCACTGACTCTGTCAGTCACTCCTCCTAATGACTCCGTGTACTCAAATCACCCTCGACGAAACACGGCAAGCGGCCCTCCATGTCGCCCCATTTGGAGAGGCAGCGATCGTGGGATCCTCGTCAACCTCTTCGATCAGGCCTCCGATTCCGCATGTCACTCATGGTAGTTGGTACGCTCGTCGATTCGAGACTCGAGTCTAGGCTGCCTAACCCTTTTCCACAAACAGGATCGTCTAATCAAGAACGCTACGCTTCATTGCCGCTTCATAGAACCTACGGAGCAAACGACGAACCAACAGGCCCTGTTGCAAACGGTTCCAAAACATTGCGGTCCTATCCTAAATGACCTGTTGAGTTTCCCCGTGCTGAAACAAACTAGGCCGCAGGCTCCACTCCTGATGGTATCCTTCTGTCAATTCCCTTAAGTTTCACCCTTGCGACCATTCACAACCTCCAGCGCGGGGTTTCAGGGCCCCGACAGCCGAATTGGCCGAACTGGCCGAATTGCCGGGGAACCTTTTGGGACGTCGCTGTAGTTCGTTAAGTTAAGGCTCAAAGAAAGAAGGGATCAGGGGCCAGGGTATGGGGCTTAAGGTGTAGGATTTGGGGCGAGGGTTTCCCGTGAAGTCCTGTGGTACGGCGGGAGAGGTGTTGCATCAAACATCAAGCAAGCGGCTGACCCGTCTGCATATGCGTAGCAAGGGGCACCTGCAGTGTGACGCATATGCTTCTCGGGGTTGTGTGTGGGCCTTTGGGATTAGAGGTACTGGCTAATTACATCACATGCCGTCATGGCTTGGAGTCTCTGTACAAAGCCGACGTCCCTACGACTATAATCTATATTGCCACTCTTCGCAGTGTTGCTGGTTATCTGTTGCTACTTAATCATAGCATTCAATGCTGTCATTGTCAGTACTACTAGTACTACTCCAATTACTACAATCATAATTGTCACCGTTGTAGCAGCAGCAGCAGCAGGAGCAGTATCCACAGTATCAAAGCTGATATTGGATTAGTCTAAATGGATGGACCCCTCATTCCCCTCCTTCCGTTGAATTCTTTACATGCAGCCTCGGCACAGCCGGAGTCGCACTGCATGCCAAAGGCTCCACCTGCACAGCTGGCACCATCCCAGCCACCGCAGCCGCCGAAACCGCCAAAGCCTCGCTTTAGCAATCCCGGACTTTCCCTTCTGAGAGTTAAATACGAATACCCCAACCATCCCTGTCGGCCATCACCCCTACTGTAAAAACCAACAAAATGGAATTGAATTGAAGTCCTGTCTTAGTTTTCCATGCTAATGATTCACCACATCCAGCACGTGAAGCCCAGGACATCTAAGGGCTTTGCAGGTCTGTACCTGTGCAAAGCCGACGTCCCTACTACTACTACTACTACTACTACTACTACTACTACTACTACTACTACTAGTAGTACTAGTACTAGTACTAGTACTTTGTTCTATAATGTTCATATTCCCGCTTTCGCTGTGTTGTTAGTTATCTGTTGTTACCTCATCATAGCACTAATTGCTGTCATTGGCAGTGCTACTATTACTACTCCAATTACTACAACCATAATTGTCACCGTTGTAGCAGCAGCAGCAGCAGG